>JABSTQ010005873.1:0-47520 GCA_013358835.2 Ixodes persulcatus | reverse complement strand
ATTTACGTTTGCTCTTTCACGTCTCGTTAAATCCACTATGTTTTTTTTTTATTTTTCTTGTACCATGGTTCAGTAAGGAGAAAGTGCTAGACCGTGTAACTCTCGCGATAACGCTCTGTCTGTATACAAAGCTACAAAATAAAAACAAAATGTCCCTGGATAGGACATATATAAAGGGCGACAATTTAATTCGCGTATTAGTCACTGCGTGACGCACAGACTGTGAATCTGAAAAACACTTCTACTCCAGCAGGTCCGAACATTTTCCAGATTGTGGTTTATGGGACTCAGACAACATACCATATTGACTGCTTAACAGAAGTTGTACTTGTTTGTGTCATACTGTTGGCGGAAAATAAATAAAAGGAATCTGAAGCAACGAATTAACAACACGTTTTCTGTAAAGATTGCTAAATGTTCCAGTGAAACGTGAACCCTATTAACAATCTTAGGATAAAAATACTTTAAATAAATAAAGGGATTTTAAGTAACACATGAAGTAAGAGATAGGTCGAGATGTACTC
Source organism: Ixodes persulcatus (assembly GCA_013358835.2). NCBI lineage: Eukaryota > Metazoa > Arthropoda > Arachnida > Ixodida > Ixodidae > Ixodes > Ixodes persulcatus. Next base: position 46,996 of record JABSTQ010005873.1, on the reverse strand, counting down.
TCACGATCCATTGGCAGTCGCATGCTCACGGGCGCGCTTGCTATCATGCTCCCGCAATCGAAGGACGATTCCGCCGACGTGCCTGATAAGGACGTTCTTCAAAAAGATGGGTGTGGGTCGTGCTCAAACCATTTTTACAGAAAGCACCAGTATTTCAGATGCTCGGCCGGCTGTAATCGCAGCTTTCATTGTAAATGCATCGATGTGCGAAGCGAAGACTACAACATGTTCATGGAGGCTGGGGTCAGCGCCTACAAGTGCACATCCTGCATTCGGCGCTCGCCACAAACAACCGACATCGAAGAAGTGAATGTCATGACCAACGTTGAAGCAGAAACTGCAAACACGTCGACTGTGAGCGGTGAGTTGCTTCCATCGGAGGCTGTTCTTATGTTCACAAATATTCTGAACAAGTTGGACTTGCTCGTGACGGAAGTGAAGTGCTTGAGGGCAGATTTTGAAAGCCTTCGGTCCGAACTGTCTCAAATCCGCAAATGCCTTCCGAGTATGAAGAAGACACCGACTGTGCCACCCACGAATCATGCTGCTGTCGCTTCGTCACATTCGAGTGCTTTTCCACCTGTGATGTCTGCGCCTGGGACCCTCGGTCATCCGTCTTCGTCGGCTCCGAGTGCCTCCAACTTCAGCGAACGACATGGGGCGCTGAGCCAGCAAGCTAGTGTGCCGTACGAAGGTACAGTCGGGGACAAAGGCCCCAGGACGTGCGAGCTGCGGCTGAAACGCATTGCTCTGCCATCTGCCGGTGAGTCGCCTGGTTTCGAGATCACACAAAAGCGCATGCGCGTCCTACTGTGCCTGCAAACATGTGTGTTTTCCCGCTCTTCTGCGGCACAGCACCTAACTAGGAATCGGGCACATGGTACCCCCTCGGAGATAGCGCTAGCGGCTGACGAGCGTCTGCGACACATTCCGAAACTCGAGATACCGCCTGGGGCATTGCGCCGTATTTCGCCGTGTCAGCGAACCTTGCTTTATAACCAGTTTAGCTTATCGCTCAGTAAGCCCTATCTCCGAGGCGGTACCACGCGCCCGATTCCGAGTTAGTCGCTACACCGCAGAAGAGCGGGAAAGCGCACATGTTGGCAGGCACAGTAGGACGCGCATGCGCTTTTCTGTGATCTCGGAACCAGGCTACCCGCCGGCAGATGGCAGAACAATGCGTTTCAGTCGCAGCTCGCGTGTCCTGAAGACTTTTGTCCCCGACTGTACGTCGACGAAAGCAGACTGGGAGGGCCAAGTATATTAGCGTGAAAACGCCAATACAGTCACTAGCAAGGACGGTTTTACGACGGTGATGTCTCGTCGCCGTTCTAAGGCCTCTAGTGGAACATCCAAGATCTGCAAGGTAAAATCTGTGCCGCGCAAGTCGACGTCTAAAGCTGTTCGTGTCTAGATTAGAACCGGACACTTCCGCAGCAGATGTGCTAGACATTATCAAACCTGTTCTGAAAAAAAAAAGTGGCATCCTGCTCAAACCTTGAGACGAAGTTCACCTCGAATGCTTCTTTTCATATATCTGTAGATGACGAGGCTTTCGAGCTGCTAAATTCTCCGAATGTCTGGCCGGAAGGTTTCCTGTTTCACCAGTTCTTCGGTAAACTAGGTGTCTCGCGCGTCTCCGAATCACTAGATCACAATGGCAGGAATGGATAATACAATTAAGTTATACTACTAAAGTGTTCGCGGGTTAAGAACAAAGGCAAACTAATTTTTGTCTAACCTTGCGGTTTCCTCTTTTGACATTATCTGTCTTACTGAGACTTGGTTATGTCACGAAATTCTTGATTCACAATATTTTTTGTCACATTACACTGTATTTCGTCGGGACCGCGAATATGGCGCCACTGGTCAAAGGTTCGGCGGAGGGGTGCTAATTGCAGTCTCGAGCAAGTTAAAAGCGATCCGCAGAAGTGACCTTGAGACTTGCGATGAGTGCGTTTGGCTTGAGATCTTACTACGTAACCGTTCTAATTATCTTATAGGAAACTATTATTTCCCACCTAAATCGCAGTGCGCACCCTTTATTTCACACTTTGATGCTCTGACAAAGAGAATTGATTTTAGCAAATTCAAAGTGCAAATATATGGCGACTTTAACCTTCGGGCGTAGACTGGACTATTGGCAGTTTCGATCGTTGTGATTACCTTACAGAAAGCAAAGCTTCTTGGTTTTTGCGGATTGTTGATTTTTATGGGCTTTCCCAGCACAAGGATCTCATGAGCGCTGCAGGTAACACACTTGACCTGCTTTTATCGAGCTTCCCTATTGGCTCGCTGACGGCTTCGTCACACCCTTTAGTGAAGGCAGATGCCCATCACCCGCCCTTCGAGGTCGAATTCTATTTGCCTTGCTTATCTCAAGAACTTGCAAAATTCATTTATTGCTATCAAAACGGAAATTACTTGAGCCTGCTCAAGTATGTCAAATCATACGATTGGTCCGAGCTATATGCTTCAAATGATGCTAATTTTACGGCCAGAGAATTGACGTCGGTTATGAAAGAAGCTATTGACAAATATGTGCCCAAGTAGCTTGTTAAACCTTATAAGTTTACGAGCTGGTTTTCCAGGGAATTGAAGATTGCTTTGCGGAAAAAGTCTCGTTATCATGGCCTATTCAAGAGAACGTGCCAGCAAGTGTAGTACGATAAATTTAGCAACTTCCAATCATTAGCTAGGATTCTGCATGCGCGTGATAAATACACCTACGAAAGGCGTGTTGAAGACAGTTTATATTCTGACCCCAAATGTATCTAGAAATTTGTAAATGGCAAAACGCAGTCGTTTTCCCAACATTCATTGCTTCGTTCTATTCGTAACGGAGTGGTTTGTTATGTATCTTCGCCTAAAAACATCGCCGAGGAGTTTGCCTAATTTTTTAGCAGCTGTTACTTACCGCCCACTCGTTCCGGGAAATTAAACCAAGTGAATGATCCCACTAATGGTGACTATCTCTCCCAGTTTCGTGTTACTGCATGTGACATCATCGCGACGATAAAAAAGCTAAAGCCTAAATTGTTGGGTGGTGCTGATGAAATTCTTATTTTTAATATTAAAGGCTGCTGTGGGCTGGTAGCTCCCGCAATAGCTGATATCTTTAACGTGTCATTGCTTTCCAGTATATTTCCCGCGATATGGAAGGAAGCGATAGTTGTGCCCATTCATAAATAGGGCGATGCCTGCATTGTGTCAAATTACCTCCCTGTGTCACTTTTTTGCGGTTTTGCTAAAATATTTGAAACAATCGTGCAACAATGTCTTTTCTCCCATTTATCAAAGTATCTTACGCATCAACGCCATGGCTTCATTAGAGGACGTTCCGTTGAAACTAACCTTTGTACATTTCTTCATTATGCAGCCCTGGTCGTTTCGAAAAGCGGTCAGATTGATTTGATTTATTTCGATCTTTCAAAGGCTTTTGATAGGGTTGATCATTTTTTGCTTGTACAAAAATTGGAACAATGTGGTCTTGTACCTAAGCTTTGTGATTGGGTTTCTAGTTATTTGTCATTGAGAAGAAACTTTGTTCCTGTTGATAATGTTTTATCAAGTGCGTTCTCTTCAACTTCAGGAATACCCCAGGGGTCAGTAGTGGGGCCATTGCTATTCCTAGTATTCATTAATGATATTTTAAAGTGTATCACATCTGCCAGGATGCTTTTATTTGCTGATGATATAAAGTTATTTTCACATATTCATTCCAAAAAAGACTGTGAAGCGTTACAATCTGATGTGTCGAGCATTTCTAAGTGGTGCCTGTTAAATCGCTTGCCTTTGAGCGCCAACAAATCTAAGGTAATCTCACTAACAAGGCGCAATATTCCCTTACACTTTAAATATAAGTTGAAAAACTGTACTATATCTCGATCTGATGTAGTCAGGGACCTTGGAGTGCTAGTAGACTGTAAACTATTTTTCAAATCTCATGTCACTAACATTTGTATTATCGGTCTTAAAGTGCTCGGATGATCTCACGTTTGACTCGACACTTCCAGGCACCTGATACTTTATTGCGCTTATTTTTTGCTTTGGTTAGGCCACGACTTGAATTTGCGTCTGTTGTGTGGAACTTTTTATCATATAGCGATTGCAGACGCATTGAAATGGTACGTAGGCGTCTGATACCCATAGTATATGATAGGCAGGTTAACAGGAGACTCTATTTCGAGTATAAGTTTCTTGTTAAAGTTTTAAACCTCAGAACCATAATTGACTGCATGCATGGCCGAGATGTGGTGGTTTTACAGAAACTTCTACAAGGTCGTTTCGATGTACCTGATCTTTTGAGTAGTACAAGCTTACGCGTGCCTGCTAAACATACGCGACTCTGCGATACGTTTTATCCTGACAAGCAGATAGAAGGGCCACCAATGCATAGAATTGAACATTTTTGTAATAGCCTTGTGCAGCATGATTTCTTTTCCATGCCTTATTTTACTGTGAATACCGAGTTGCGCCTGTAATTTGTTTTATTATGACTGATGTGTCACTCCTGTATTTCACGTCTTTGCATGTTGAACTCATTTTTGACTTTTATGTGCACCAATATCAAAGCCTTCAAGGTGTTTTGGGGACGCCATGAATACCAATACCAATATCAGCGTGAACACCGCTTCGCTTAGCTCTCGGTAGCATCAGTGCCCTCTGTCGATTGCTCCGTGAAGTATAAAGCCGCTTTGCGGACGATACGTATCGTCTTTCAGCGACAGTTGCAATTCCGGACCGTCTGCTTGCAATAAACGGTCGGCGGAACCGCAAAACTGTTGACTAATTACCATGAGCATTGTTCGCTAGCAATGTGCGCTAGCGAATATAGCTTGTATAAATATTGTGGAGGGTAACTTTTTTATTAGAAAGCTTAGCAGATCCAATGACTTCAATAAATACCCAAAACTCCGTCGACGCCTTTGCGCATGCATAATATTGAGTTTTTGAGGTAAAACTGACTGTTATTTACTTATTTACCAAACACAACCACACACTTCCTAGCAGTAACGGGCCCCACTAGTGATAAATATATAGCCCCCGCATTCTTGTTTGGTTTGGATCGCCCTTAACATGAGCTCAATGGGTTTTATGATTGATTCACATCACGTGCCAACTCGGCTAGAAACGTTTTTATCAAGAAAGGAAAGGCTTCTGTCTAAAATATATATGTTAGTTCTAACAATCAAATTGGCATTGATAAAAAACAACATATAAATATCCCGCATTTTTCTTCAAAACGAGACAACTACGGGAAGAAAACGTGAGAGAATAAGTACCGCATGGACATTTTTGACCCGTCTTTCCTTATAGTTTACTATGAACAACCGAAAGCACCACAAATTTATAATTCTCAACACACCCGAACATGTCCAAGGTTTTGCAAGATATAATAATTGGGGTTGTGTGGATATTTATACAGCGAGTCGTTGGTCAGCCATTTTAAAGTTTCGACGTGTCACTCGCTGTAGATGAGCAATTTAGCCAGTGCAGTACAACCGCTAGCCTGGGGTCTTTAACGTGCACCACGCAGTAGTGATACACGACCGCACGCCGGTACGATGCTCATCCAGATTGAAACGGGCAGGGGTGGGGATTGAACCCAGGATCCCTGGGTTCTGCAGCGGGAGCTTTCGCTCCACGTGCTCCGAGCTGGTGTGCGCTAGCCCACTCGGCCACCGATCCCCCCGGGTTTTGTAAGATGCTTGCTATATCTAGTGTCCTATAACTTGTCATAAAGATATGTGAAGTCTACATTCACATTTTTTATATGGTACATTTAGTTGGTGTAACCCCTACAATGATGCTCTTTGAGCGATGTGTACAGCTTAATAAAAATAATTGGCACTCAGGTTTCTTCTAAGTAATTGAGGTGCAGAATAACGAACTTTGAGATACATTTGCGGTAACTTATCTCCATTCCTATCACGAACACCTTTGTAAAGGCTCGCATCTGCATTATTTACTTACAATATCTACATTAGACTGAATTGGTTGTCGTGGTGTGGCATGGCCGATTCGCCGAATCTCTTTCCGTGAGCGCGTGAGGCTTTCTTCTCGCGCCTCTTGTCGCGTGGCTTCTTTCTCGTCTATTTATGTAGCTGATCGGTAAAACGTTTTGATAGTTTTGATAACAACGCTACACAAAGACTGCCATATTATTATTGAATATCTCACTGACACGGTTAGTGTACTTTCAACCTGCACAGGCATAGATTATATTTGATTAACGGGGATGTTTGGGCTAGTTGGTAAGACATGATAAAAACAAAACGGGTGGAATGTTTGCTATTTATAACAGACGCCTTCACGAATAAATCTTCAGTTGAAAGTCAGCGCTGTGTCCTGTTGTTCCTTCTACTTCGTCCTTGTCTTTGCGCTGTTTTGTTTTTATCATAGATTATATCTATAAATAACCCATCCCTAACTCACCTGCCCGAAGGCCCTCCGCCATCGTGTAACAGACAAACACTAAAGCTAGAAGTGCAAACATCTCTTCTCAGTGCTCACTCTAGCCTGAAACTCCTTTTAAAGACGTCTACAAACCTTTGCGCAATAAAGTTTAGCGTATATACGTCAGCTTTTAATTGTTCATAAAGAGGTTCTCGTGTGGAGCATTGAACACGCCCAACGCCCATGATGGTGTTTGTGACTCGGAACGATACAGATGTGCGCTGTGACATTTCCGAAAGCTCAAGAGCGGCTTGTTAACTGAGAGGTCATCCTAAACTTTCGTGATAATAATTGGTTGACCTTTTTGTGCGACGGAATGTCTTGAGGCTTTATTTGCGTCATTTCTTATTTTTACGTTGGTAGCATTCACTCTAAAAAAATACTTTATTCAGACACTCCGTAAGAAAGGCCGTGGTGACTTTATAGATGAGATGTCAAGTACATGGGATTTCAAACAACCAAAACGAATGCCAGTTTTTTTTTTTTTTTGAAATTGCGTGTTTCTTTGATACGGTAGTCTGGCACGTGTTGTAAAACTTTCTCCTTGCCTTGTTTATGAAACGTACACGAATTATGACACCATTTCGTTGACTCTTGCTGAGAAATCTTCGATTTCAAGTTGGTGTACAACTACGGCTAGAGAGGCTAAATAAGTGAGACCTCAGAGTAGCCTCACTTCAGCCATCTTAGTGTTTAAAATCATTGTTGGCAGCTCTCTTAGACTTTAGCTGAAGTCGCAAGAAATGGGCTTGGTTGATCTAATAAATATTAAAACAGTTTGGAAAAGAGGCAGAATGGCATCGGCCGAGCATTTGGACACTGCACCTAATACCCAGGAAGTTGCAATTTCGAATCATCACAATTTTCAGTTGCACTCTCTCTGCACTAAGCACTAAAATGGCAGCTTTCAAAAGAGAATGGATTGAAGTGCTCATAAAGTAAGCGTAGCTCTCTAACTACGGTCACCGCCATCAAAAATAAATTTTAATTTTATTAAAAAAGGAAACGTTAAAATAATATTTATTTTTGTCTTCCAATTTTTTTATTCTCTTCCTGGTCATGCCCGGTTATGCGCGAGTTAAAAAACAAACAAAAAACAAACAAATAAACCATGCGTATACACAGGTTTTATTTTTGTGATACATTTAAAATCGCGACTGTTTCGTAGCTTAGGCAGCATAACTATACATTCATGCGTATCAACATTTTGTTCAAAATGTGTTGGCGGGATGGCACATTGCTATGCTGAGTTGCTTTAATTTACTTTCCTATTGAAGTTTAGCATATTCTTTTTTAACATTATGCGACTTTCTCAAAATAAAACAGGTAAATACAAAGAAGTTACTAGAGTAATCAATAACATGAACTATCTAGCAAACGATAAATTTAACACTCCCTTCTTTCAGTCACGTGTGTGTAATTCCGCCTCGACTATGAGAGGCTGCTTCGTGATGACCCAATATGTTATTATAACACGGGCGAAGAGGATAGTTTAGAAAGACATCTTCCGTACGTTTCAAAACAATCAACACAAATCTAGACTTAATTAGATGAATGACGATTTGGGCCAGCCATCAAGATGACCTGCCTTAACATTGACGTGTCACCATGCCACCCGAGTTTCCTGAAAACCTCATGATCAGACATTTAAAACGAGTAGTCCTATACTCCCTTTTGCACTAAATTTGACTGCAACCAATGCTACAATTAGATGGATTCAATCAAGCAGTGCTAAAAATGTAGTTATTACAATAAACGCTAGAGGCTCAGCCGGCGCTAGTGTCTACGGGACTCACAGTTGCAAATTAAAGGAATCAGGAACCATTCTACTTTTCCATTCTTCCTGTGCATTCCTATGAGACAACGTACGTGATATTTCTCTCTTGGCCAGGGAATAAAAGAAATCAGCGTAGTTTTTTTTACTTGTAACGGGTACTATGTAGATTTATTTCCATTAAAAAGCGTAATTTTTTAGCTGATGTCTTTTTTTCTCATTACAGAGTGATATTTATGTTCGCAAAAATTGAGATCCAGGTATATGTTTTACAGCATTATAAGTCAATACAAGCTATCGATTCAAGCGAAAATAACAATTAAGAGGTGCGTAGGATTCGTGACTAGTTTAGTACGTGTGTTACTTATCCACAGCTTGTTTGTAATCCTGTACGTGTTCTTCGTTCCATAACTTCGTGTTTTGTTCTTGTTGTCTGTTTTCATTGTTTAATTTGACATATATTACCATTCATTTAATGTTTTGTCAAGGTGATTCACTCTGTGTGCTTCAGAGCATTCACTATATGCGCAAATAAGTGTCCTATAATAGCAGTCTGCAACGGCAACACGTATTATACATGTGTATTTGGCTATTTTAGTGCAGTGTTCGACGCCATGAGTTCCAAAGAAAAACGCTATGGCACATATTATCCGACTGTAAAACGTTCCCAACTTTTTATTCTTTCATAACACTAAGCCATATTTGCTCTTATAATCGAGCTCGAACAGAAAACGCGTTAGCTTTTTTCCGTAGGAATGCATTAGCAGAAGTCAAATTTAGACTGGTTGCTGTCTGCTTCAAAATGCAACAGCACACTAGCGCCACCTGAACGTTTAGCTTTTATTGTAAAAACTTTATGGTACAGAAAGGGAAGTTTCACGACGTTCGTTGTCTTTGTTCGTACGCTATAAGAGACTAAACCAAACACGCACTGTGAATGCGGCCGCATCCTCCTCTAATACTGTACGCGATTGATTTAGCCGTAGCAAACGCAAAAAAGACAGCGAGCAACAATTGATGATACACTATTAGTGCCTCTTGATTGGCTACATGCAGACTTGGCAAGTAATCCGTTACTTTTTCAAGTAATTTTGTAATTGCCACGTTACTTTTTTTCGGAAGTAATTTGTAATGTAATTTCGTTACAAAATATTGGTAACGAATTACTTTCATTAGTGGTTATTTTTTAATATGAAAATGATACAGTAACTAGAGCAATACGAGCAGAACATTCAGCAGCATAAGGAGAGTAAGTTCAACAATATAGAAAACATCAGCAAGAGGAGAATAACCGAAAAGAAAACACAATTTCTTGTATGACCGGTCACTAAAACCACTAGAAAAACTGGCAAGGCGTGTACAAGTATACGAAAGACAAAGATCAAGTAAGACAACGCCGAGTAGGCTCTTCGTCGTCTTCCATCGTGTTTTTCTTCTTCTCCCGGGCAGGAGAAAGCTCTTCGCGTTTATTTGTTGTTGTCTTGTACACTGTTTCACCCTTTCCAACTTCTTCGACGTCTCCTGCCACCTGCACAGACATCAAACGCTGGTCCGTACACCCTCGATTCGCGGGTTCACTACTCACGTAACAGACGATGTAGCCTCACGCGAGGGGGTCGGAAACTTTTTGTCTTTGATGAGTGCTTCTTTATTCTAGCAGGCTCCTGAAGAACGGCTGAAAAGCGCCCGGTGTGAGGCTAAGAGCATCGTCTTCGAGGGTACGGACGATACTTCTTTTGGTTTACTTGTTTGGGCATGGTGGTCGAGTCCACTCCTCACTTTACAGTCAACTGTCAACATAAAAGGGGGGGGGGGGGGTAGGTCATCTAAGAAGTGCTCACAGAGACAGAGAGAGAAACAACGCGTAAAATTGATGTGATCCTCTATTCTTTTGTGAGACGGACGGCCACCACTTCTCTCGCTCTGTATGCCCTCCCTTCCCTGGCCTCCACGAATATTGGTATGAAAGTGAGAACTGATGAACGATCAATAACCCGTAACCGCCGCTTTTTCTTTGACTGTTCGAGTTTTCGGTCATGAAGTGTCCGTCGTCTCCATGATAATCTCTTAATGAAATGTTATAAATTCAGGTCATTAAGGAGCACGGAAACCTAGAGTTTCAGTGCATAATTGTTTTGCTAAAAAAACACACAATGTCATCACCAATAACAACAAACTCTAATCTACGGAAACACATCAAGGTAAGCTGGAACACCCGCATTCTGAATTGTAACATTGTAACATTAGAACCAAGTTTTTTTTTCTTGTGAATAACAGGCGAAACACCCGAGTCAAAAGGGAGCTTTCGCAGATCGCTTCTCTAGCTCCGGATCTCGTAGCGGAGGTAGACGTTGCTACTGAGCATGCGCACCTCTAGTTTTGTCTGTACAATTCCAGGGATCATTTCCGGAGGTCGTAAGCTAGCGAGATGGCGGGTGTGGTTGCAACTTTGGGTGCCTTGTCAGCTTGCAGGAGAACGGAGTGCACCTATACTCTTTCTGTTAAATACAGTCGAATCTCGTCAATTCAAACTCTCTTAACTCAAACTTCTGGATAATTCAAACTAACATGCAGGTTCCGTCCTATACGTCTGTTTGGGAGAAAACTCCCGGTAAGTCAAACTTTGCTTTATTCAAACAAAATTTCGGTCCCCCTAGAGTTCGATTTAACGAGATTCAACTGTACAATATTTTATTTTTACAAGGACCACCCTAATACGGGCCTATGAGAAATGAAAAGTGGTGTTGCAGAACATTTTTAAAAAATATCAAAATTATTTCTATTGTTTTCTGGATAAGTGTACGGAAAAAGTAACGTGAAAGTAATTTGTAAGGTAACGAGTGAAGTAATCCGTTACATTCCAGCGAAAGTAATTTGTAACGGTAATTCATTACATTTGAGACTCGGTGATTTGTAATTGTAATCCATTACATGTTTCGAGTAACGGGCACAAGTCAGGCTACATGTGATGGGTTCGCTGCGGTCGGACTTAATGTGACACGGTGTATAAATAACTGATTTGTATTCCCTAATAAAGGGAAGATTTAGGCCAGTTGTTTCATTGCAAACAAAAAACAGCGCCGAAAAACGCGGAAACCCGGACGAAGGGAAACAAGACAAGGCGCCTTGTCCTGTTTCCCTTCGTCTGTGTCACTGTGTTTTTTCTTCGCGCTTTTTTTCGTTTGTATTGATACCGTGCATTTGCGATTATCATTCGCGCCGTATACAAATTTCTGCCAATATGCAGTGTGCAGCCTGCAGAAGCATAAAAACAAAACTATATAGCATCAGACAGTGAGTGCATTTTGGTGAAAAAAAATATTGATAACTTTATAATTTTGTAGTTTCGCATCGTGGCAAAACCGCGACCCCACAGACAAAACATTTGACGACGCAGGTGTTGATGAAAGTCAGGTAGAAAAAGCGCTCAACGTCTCCAGAATTTTCGATGAAAACTCACAGACTATATGTAGAAAAAATTACCAAAGCAGACGCGAAAAAGCTTCTGCGCACTCCGCATTGTTTCTTAGCGTCCCTCCCCCCCCCCCCCCCCTAATTCTGTTTGGGTGTCCTAAAGAGTGAGCTCAAATGATGTCTTAGACTGACGTTAAAGTAATCCTGAACACTACTCTGTCTTATAAGAGGTATTCGTAAAATCATTAGTGCAAGTTTACCCTCAGCCAAGAACAAAAACTTCATTTGGTATAGTTGACCATGTTGAAGTTCAGTTTGACTGAGAAATCAACCGTAATGCACGCAGCTTGATGAAAGAAGTAACATCCCTTATATGCAAACTAAAACCCCAGTCAGACGGGCACGTAGGGGCCTTCGAGACTAACCCTTTTAAACAATCCGCGAATCCTCTCGCGATTTTGCGCTTATCGGCTTGCGCCATTTCGGCAATCCTTCAAAGGAATCTGTCTAACTACTCTTATAACGTCCGTCAAACAGAGGCATATTTATCTTATAAACAGCCTCTTCAGCCCGCCGGCGCGTATGAATGTCTTCAAGAGTCCCTCCGCTTATATCACTACTGCTGTGTCGACTACAAAAAGGAATGCTATTACATTTTACAAACTCTTACGCATAACTTAGTGTAATTTTGAGTGAATCATAAGCTTTCTCAACACGATCACTGTACTAATCGTCTGCCTTCATTTTGTGATTAACAATAGCCATCACACCCAAATAATTTCTTGCCATGATACGCAACGAGTTACAAGGCAAGAAAGCACAGTCGCCATCACTTTCTGAGAAAAAGGAACGATTAAAACATTATTTTTCTGTTTGAGTGACCAGTATTACTTTCTATAGGCGGTGACAGCTTAAGAGATTAGTTTAAGCTCCTTCCACCTCTTTCCAGTTTAGGAGAGCGAACGCTGGAGTGGAGTTCGCCTCGTCTCCTGCGTTCGCTTTGCTAAAGTGGAAAGACGTGGGAGGAGCTTTCCTTAACTGTTAATTTGCCATCAAGCATAGTTTTGTTTTCTTGAGAACGTCCACAATCACTACTATGACATTGTCTACAATTCACTCTGTAGCTGTGAAGCCTTAGGTGGTAAATCCAAAGAAAAATGATAGAAGTATATCCAAGATTATCAGTGCAATCACCTACCCTAACATGCTATCGTCAGAAAAAGGGACCAATTTTCCGTATGGAGTTCTTTACTTTGTTTCTTAATTTTTTTTCAATTATCTTCGCTTTATTTTCTCAGTTTGCAGAAAACGAAAAAAACAAATCAGATGTTGCTTGAAAAGTCCCTGCCTTCCGCACAGCCACAGAGAAAACAGCAAAGAATTCGACCTTTGTTGACTTTTTATGCTTTTTACACAATATTCCGGAGATATTGTTTATGAATATGCGAGTCCAATGTTCTACATCGAACGCCCTTTCCGTTAATCTCTGCACGACGAGAAAAATAATGGATCTCGAAAAATCGGGCAGCAGCGGGCTCTCACTAAGGCCTACTTCAGACGGGCAACTTTCCAGCAATTTTGGTGTTGCTCGTGAGTTTTTGCCTAGATTTCCCCAGATCCTGGTGCTGCGACACGAATTGCTCGGAAAGCATGAGGATCGAAACGAACGAGCGACTCGGACAACTCGAAGACATTTGAAGCGGCAGCAGTCAATCCGGGACGCGATATTTTAATGTGACACCCTTGTGGCGGTGGTGATGACAACTAAAGACATAGTTTTTCTGTGAAAGGGATCGTTTTTACGAATAAATCGTACCAGAGAGATGAGTTACTGTTCCCAACTATGTTTAAAGATATGTAAAAAAAAAAGGTTTAAAGGGCGCAAATGTGCGTCTAAATAGTGCTAGGAAATTATAATTTAATGATGATGATTAAAAATTGTAGCAATCAGGTTGCAGCTCGCATTGTTTGCGGTCACCAAGAATGAGTGTCATTTAGCCTCTCGCACCTTCCATGACTAAAGATGCCGGTGCATGCTGGTGTTGCGACGTTAAGTTAATAATAATAATAATAAAAAGTTTATTTCCCACGTACGTTGAAGGTGGCGATCAAGAAAAAAAGCTGAATGGCACAACTTTGCAAGTCCTTGACCGCCTGGAAGTCACAGAAGCAGCAGCCCCCCCAAAAAAAGAAAACGTTTACAAATTTTGATCACCACAATTTAACAAAGCGTGTTTCAAACATAACATATTATATCATCGGCTATAACAGAAAAGTGACCTTTTGGCAGACATAATTTTTGATACCCCAAAAGGTTAGTTCATAGATTCATTTGAGGAGAAAATTAGTCAAATTTGTATAAGGGCAAATGTACTAAATTCAAATATTTTATCTTCAAGTAGGTTGTTTCTGGGATAGTATGTTTAGGCATTTGTTTTCCATAGTTCGCTCTTGCAGTGAGCACCTCCCAACATTCCTCACAACGGGTAGAATACGCGTGAATATTTTCAGAGAGGTGATCAAAGTTTAATCAAAACGTTTGTACCCCTAATTTGTTCTAGTTTGAGACTAGTGACAAGTCTATAGCTGAATAGAGCATGTGTATTGATAACTCGAAAGTTCTTAACTAAAATAGCTGTCTGGAAGTAAATTGGAACGTCATCTATACCTCTTTACGCTTTATTTTTTTTTTTCAACAAGTGTATTTTTGCAAGATTCGTCGACGTTGTTGTACCCCTAACTAAAAATAGTTAATGTGGGAGTAAGATAGCGAATTGTGTATTAATAATTTCACCTTTGCTGGTAACATGTACCGGTGCCGGTTTATCACACCTACTACTTGTGACAGCTTATAAATAAGGTAGTTGACATGACTATCTCATGACATATTCTCAGATGCTGAGAGAAATTGCCCCGCCTGAAGCAGGCCTAACAAAAAACTATTTCCACTCCCAAAGGAAACAATACAAGAAACAAGGCTGTGTTTCTGAGGTTCTCCACTGCCATCTATGTCTGAATGAAGTAGCATTTTTACGTTCCTTCCATGGAGGCATGGAAGCTTGTAACGTCCATATCTCATACTGGCCAAAATAACTATCAGTGTTCTGAATAAACATGTATTGAGTAGATCCTGAAAATAGCTTTCCAAGGCGCTTTCTCTACTCTCAGCGACAGTGCCAGCTGGTTAATTGCCTGCCGGGAACGTTTTACGACATATTCTTAAGGCAAGGTTATGTGTGGAGTGGAAGACTCCTTTTTGAAAAGCGGCTATGTGAAATAATGTGATGTGGGAGTGGTTATCACTGAATTCTTTGATTTTGAATTTCTGTGGTGATGTGAAACCGATGGATGCTATAAAGTCAACACCACCTTTTTAAATTGTGTTTCTTTATTTAAATATTTATTTAATTAGTTTTTAATAATTAATTAATTATTTTTATTTTACCCTTAAAGGGGCGGTGCAACGATTTTCAAACATCGGCCAATTAAATGCATTAATTAATTTGTCTCATAGAATAAACAACAGTAAAACATTTTCTCTTGCGTACGCAAGCCATTATTAGAAAAGGACGAAAATGTTCGGGTCACTCTTGGACTATCATATCCTATTGCGAGTGACGTCACGGGAATACCGCGTGGTTTCCAGAGGCAAAACAAAGGCCAGCTAAAACGTTAGGAACAGAACAGGTCTATGCGACCTGGTCTTGGCGTCTTTTGTTGGCACGATCAATCCACCCTGAACGATGCCAGAATCCAAGCCATCTTTAGTTTCGCGGATGACTTCCTGATCCCGTGCAGCATAGACATCAAGAATGAAGAAAACGAGTCCAGAAGCACTTTCATGGGAATCTTCCAACAACGTTGCCCCGACTTGGTCTTCATTCCCGAACTACCCATTGACAAGTTCATTAAGTTCCTAGACCTCGCACTTTCGTTTTAAGACGGACATGCGTGCTGGAGGTACGAACCCCGCTGGAGCAAAGGTTTTCATCCATTTACATCTGGCCACTTGGAAGCCACCAAATAAAGTGTTGCCAAGACGGCTCTCGTGTCCGCACTAAACAAGTCATGCCACCATCAAGATTACGTGTTTTCAAAGAAATCACCGGCTGCGGGACTCTTGGTATCCAGTTGCCCTCCTATGAGCTGTGTGTGAAACCATATGCAGGAAATTATTTCAAAAATCACCAAGTACTGCGCGACAAAAGCAGACACCAAGAAAGAACATTGCGATAGTCCTTTTAATTCACGGTGTCACCTAACGACGCAAAAAGATCGCCGCATGACAGGATGTCCAAGTCTTGTGCTCGGCACCAAACGAAGCGAACTCTAAGTGTGCAGAGTAAATCAGGCGAGAAACAACCAGACAACCTGCAACGCTTCGCACAAGACGCAATGCGGCCCGTGCAAAAGTGGTGTCATGCACCAGATTAAAATGGCATGCGGGAAATGCTACATCGGTCAAACGAACCGCTGCATTAACACCCGAGTAAGCGGGCACGCAGCGTCGGTGATGGGCGGAGCGGCTGGGCATCTTTCAGCTAATTGCCGCACGTGCGGGAGCAGTCCAAGTTTTAATTAGATTTTTATTCTTAAAAGACACAGAAATGTATTTTCACGCGAGATTCTAGAGGACATGGCCATTGAGGAAAGCGCCGATGGATATGTGAGCATGCCTTCCATCACGGTCAGCAAGAAAAAAAAGAACAGTTTTTACAATGTGGCACGTCCCCGTGAGAGGAAATAAGAGGGATGAGGTGTTGGTGGGGTGATGTGGGTTAAGGTAAGAAGGAAATGTGTAATGAGGTTATTATTTAATATATTATTTGGTATTATTCTCTCGTAGAGAATAAAAAAGAAAAAAACAAAAAACAAAATAATGTTAAGGTGATGAAGAGGTATAAAGTCACAGGTGTTTGTCAGCTGTGTGTATGTCTGCGTAATTCTTCTCTCTGACTTTCTTTCGCTAACACCCACTCTGACCTTTTTTGCATCAATGTACCAACTAGCTCAACTTTAGCCCGCTGTTGGTTTCCAGGTTTTGTCTTCAACTCACCCCCCTCTCCCTTTGAGTGCCGCCTTTTGGCGGTTCGGTTACCCGCAGCCGATGCAAACAAAGGAAGGCTCGTTACGGAGCATGGGGGAGGGGGGGGGTAGCAGCGGAGAGGGAATAGTTTTGCTGACTTCCGTTAGATTATGCCACGATAACTTGAGTATTAACCTCTAGTATCTTGCAGCTACATTGAATTGAGATATAACTGGAAAATAGTGGTTGTGGTTTTGACCTGCCTCACTGCAGGGAAGACCAAAATATTAAACAGGCGTTACCACCTCTATGTATATATATATGGATGACACAGTGCTAATGGCTGATAGCAGTACATATGATATAGAATTAATGTATATATGTGTTACCGAAGGAAAAAGGCTAGGTCTTGAATTCAATAAGAACAACTCAGCATTTCTGAATTTTTATGACAAGAAGAAGTTAATAAGCAAGAATTTGTGGTTAAGAGATGAATGAGTAAATAACTATACGTACCCAAACTTATGGGTTCATGTCAGTAAGTAATATTTCAGTGAGCATAAAAAAATTAGACATTTGCAACACCCTGTAACGCCGAATTAGAGCGCAGCTCTTGAGGAGGAGGAGGGAAGGGTATACCCCTCCTCCCCCCTCCTCACCTTCTCATCCTCCCTGCTACTCTTCCTCTCATCCTCCCTACTCTTCCTCCTCCTCGTCTTCCTCCTCCCGTCCTCCTCCTCCTCTCCTCGTCCCCCCCTCATCCTTTAAGCTCCTCCCTCCTCATCCCTTCTCCTCCCCCTCCCTCCTCTGTTTCTCCTCATCCTTCCTCCCCTTTTCCCTTTTCCCTTCTCTTCTTCCCCCTTCTCCTCCTCCCTCCTCCCTCCTCACCTCCTCATTTCTCCTCCTCCTTCTCTCCTTCCCTCCTCCCCCTCGTCCTTCGCCCCTGCTCCTCGTCCTCCTCCGCCTCCTCTTCCTCCTCCTCGTGCGATGCATTATGAGAAATGTCCCATAATGCACCGCGCAGGACCTTCTTGACGTCACATGTGACGTCACAAGTGACGTCACGAGGGTCCCGCAGTGTGCATTATGGGACAATTCTAAAAATGCCCCGCGCGGTTACGCCGACGGTGACGCTGACGCCGCTCAAGCCGGAAACGGGCGCCAAACCGCTCATTCACACTGGAAGCGGATCCGCGTTCGCAAAGCGGTTGCGAACGCGGTTGTATAAAGATCCAGTACAATTGCACTCGCACTTGATGACATCAAGTGCGCGTGCAATCGTACTGGATCTGTATACAACAGCGTTCGCAACCGCTTTGCGAACGCGGATCTGCGTCCAGTCTGAATGAGCGGTAAGAGCTGTGCTCCAAAAAATGTATCTGGTATGGGAAAGAAAAATGAACCTGCTGTAACGAAGTCTACAGCTTTGTAGAATTATAGCGGCTATAAAGGGGTGAGAAAAATTTGAAAGGCAGTTGCACATACTGTGCCGAATTTAACTTTTGTGTGTATAAGAAGTTGATATGCAACAAGATTTGTACTAAAACATCACAACGTCGGCAGGCTTACGTCACGAATGCATGAGAAAACACCGAACCAAAAGGTACAGGGTGATATGGGATGGTAATCATTTGAGATAAGGGAAGCAAGACAGCAATTGAAACGATACTAAGAAAGTTTGAGTTTGAAGTATTGTTTATTAAACATAAATTACCAGAAATCTGAACAGAGATGTCTTCACTCTAGCGACGCGATGGCCACTAGACCTTTCATCTTTGTTTATGAGTGAGGATAAGATGATTGTTGAGGAAGCTAAAGACACTCAAATGGAGTGATAGAGTCCACCTTCGGCAACGTAAGCCAAGAGCGACCTGAGAACGTTAGTTATTCGTTAGGAGTCCCCAGCCGGATGAGTCCAATTCATGAGGCTCCAGGGTCTTTCGTGTTCCTAAAGAGCACATAGTCTTCCTGAAGAGCCCTGTACTTCCACAGGATGTGGTGCAGTTTGGGGATGGTCCCATCTTCTTTGCCCCTCTGACAACTTGCGTCAGGAAGAGGGGCAAAGGGCTCCAATATTTTGAGTTGAGCTAAGTCTATGATGTACTTGAACAACGGCGTGACCGCTACACCGGATCGGACATGCGGAGAAGTATCATCTGCTTGCGCTTTAAAGGATAACTGCAAAGAAAAAAAAGTATTTTTTAAACAGGCTAATTGGGACAAGCATGTCCAAAAACAAATCCTCCGCGAAAAAACAAATTTTTTCTAGCAATCTTTACGCCACAGGACGTAATTTAGTCGGAGTCACAACTTCTCCACATTTGAAACTCCCGCTCTTTCGACGTGCGCAGAGTGGCTGTTATACGTCACTCCGTGACGTATACAGCCACTACGTGACCTCTAGTTCGAACTTTGTGGCGCGCGATTTAAAACGGACGAAATAGCCGTAAACTAAAATCAGTCTCGCGCTATAAATATGGCTGTAAACAAATTTGTTTTTGGCGGAAAAATTGTTTTTTGACGTGCTTGTCCCAATTAGACTGTTTAAAAATACACTTTTTGTTTCTTTGCAGTAACCCTTCAAAGGGTAACTGCAAAGAAAACATTTTTTTTTAATAGCCTAATTGGAACAAGCATGTCAAAAAACAATTTTTCCGCGAAAAAAAAATTTACAGCAATAATTATTGCGTGAGACTGATTTTAGTTTGCGGCTATTTCGTCCATTTTAAATCGCGCGCCACGAAGCTGGGATTCCGTGACGTTACTCCCAATCGGCTGCTATACTTCTCATTGGCTAAGAGTTTGATTGACAGCTTAGATCTTGGTTGTTAAACCTTTGTTATATGTTGCAATTTCCTTTCGAGCGGTATATTTTTACGTTTAAAGAATAACCCATGTGATGAAAGTTAGTATTCTTTACAAAAGGTTTACAAAACGGGCACTTCCGTTTGGATTCATACCATAACAAACACAAACTTCGCCATTCTTTCATGGCCGCCGAAGTCTCTCCTCCCGCCTGTCTCGCCTGCCTCGACTAATCGTTTCGCCGAAGTGATCAGTGTTTCGTGCTTACCCAGGTGCTTGAGTGAGACTTCTTGAAGTCAAGTAGTGTGTGTTTAGCAGCTGTCGCAGGTGTTTGTGATAGGAAGCGACGCGGGGTTTTGGCTTTCATAGCGCGATTCTTTCGTTTTCCTCTTTGCTTGCTTAGCGTGCTCTTTTTTTTTTTTTTTTGCTGGCTTGTGCGTGCAAATGCCGACTTTTTGGAGATGTCAGATGAGTGGTCCCGGCAGCGAGCCTTCCAGCAGCCATGTCGGCCCGAAAGGAATGCTATTTGGCAGGAGGCAATCGGGCGTTTGCGTATCGACAAACGTGTCCAGTTACGTTCTCGTCATATTGCTCCGGAGGCCGTCCGCGACTAGACACACAAAATAAAAAAGCACCATGTTCACTACATAAAAAATGGTCTCAGTTCATGCATCTGTGGGCAGGTACGAAATCTTGCCCAAATTTATTCACACCGCACAATGAGCGGAACACGTCGCTGTGCAAACGCTGTCCAACAACACGAAGCATAAAAACGGCAGATTTAGGACAAGAATTCGGAGTTCATTGTTCAATTAAAACGACGTAATTTTGTTGAAAACGCCCGCAGCTTTTTACTCACGGTATGCGTCGGGAATCTTCCACATTTTGAAACGGAACGAAGGAAGATTTACTTGTAAAAACGCTCGCTGCGTCCTCCCGGACCAGTTTGACTGGATCAGCTGACGACGACGGGACTGAACCCGTTGACATCAACCCCACAAAACCAATTTGCGCTCCGTGTTGTGTGGGTGTCTACTTCCAAGCACCGCACCACGCACACCACGAACGTTTCAGCTCTTTGTCGCATCGCCGTGTTGCACCAAACAGAACGAGATCGCCGAAGTCAACGCAGCGCGGTCGTGAGCTTGGCTTGTGGTTGCGCACTTGTGTACCCTGTGACTCCCTTTGCTTTCAAAGCACACACGACGATTACGAATGAAACTTTCCGTCTTCCGCGAACATCACAAAGGCACTTCTCCGGTCACGTCTTCGTTATGAGCTCGCAAACCGCACAGCGTCTGGTGTCCCGTTAAACCAAAACAATACCGGCGCCATGTTTAATGTGCGTTGTTGCCGGATGTTACCGGAAGTCGAGACGCTGCGTCGTTCAACTGCCAAACGCAAGGAGAGTGAGGGGCGGGGCGTACTTCTCCTCCGCGGGGGTCGAAAGAGCGCGAGTTTCAAATGTGGAGAGGTTCTGACTCCGACTAAATTACGTCCTGTGACGTAAATATTGCTAAAAAAATATTTTTTTTTTCGCGGAACATTTGTTTTGTGACATGCTTGTTCCAATAAGCTGTTTAAAAAAAAAAAAAAAAAAAAAACTTCTTTTTTCCTTGCAGTTACCCTTTAAGGCTCTTCGGGGATCCGGTATTGGTCTTCTTTAGCGACCTTTGGAGCTTGCAGCAGTATTATTTACTGTTCCTTAGACGCCCTGCAGATCTCTTTTACCGGGTTGTTCCGGGATTCGAGGGACAGCACGAAGCCAAGGGACGGAGACCTGAGGATACGCATCCCTCACTGAGCCGCTTCATGGGCCGTCGAGTTGCCCGGGTTGTCTTTGTGCACGGGAACCAATATTATATGCTGAGCCTCATACCATAGGCGAGGTACAAGGCCAGGGCTTTACCGAAAATAGATGCCACCGCAAGATTTGCTGTAGGCTTCAGATTCTTCAGATCCCCAACACAGTAAGAGCATCCGTGTAGATAAAAAGATCCCTGGTCTTGCGTTCAGCCTTGTCATGGGTGTTGAGTGTTGTAAGAATAGCCTTGGACTCGGCCAAATCCGTCGTATTTTTTCCGACCCAGAGAAACTGTCACGGAGACTTTTAGAGCACAGCTCTTAGGCGCCCGTTTCCGGCTTGAGCGGCGCTGCCGTCGGCGTCGCCGTCGCCGTCGGCGTAACCGCGGCGGCGTTTCGGCATGGTGACGTTTCGGCACCGTGCCCACACGTCCTCGCGGGGTCACGTGACGTCGCGGGGGTCACGTGACCCCCGTGAGTCACGTGACCCTTGTGAGTCACGTGACCCCCGTGAGTCATGTGATCCCAGTGACGTCACGTGACCCCCGTGAGGGCACGAGGGTCACACGACGTCACGAGGGTCACGTGACCTCGCGGTTACGCCTACGGTGACGGCGTCGCCGACGCCGCTCGGAGGGAAGAGTAGCAAGCAGGATGATTAGGTGAGGAGGAGGGAGGAGGGATATACCCTCCCCCCAGTACCCTTCCCTCCTCCTCCTCAAGAGCTCCGCTCTAATTCAGCGTTATAGGGAGTTGTAAACGGCTTTCATTTTTTAGCTATTTTTAAATGACGGGCATCGATACAAAGTGGAGAAAGCGAACAAGAAAACTCAGGTCGAAATTTTTGGAAAATAGGGACTCAGACCAGGCAATGAGAGTTAAGAAGAGAGTTAAACCATCGGAAAGGAAAATATGTGAAGCAGGGATGCAGGCTACATTCGCTCTGGGTTTTTATAGAAAATGTAACACGAAGATTGCTAAGTAAAATATCTATGACAATTCTAGGGGAAGCTCGTTGTTGATTAGGACCAGGACATGAGTATTGCAAACTAAAAAGAAAAAAAAAAGAAATATCAGGATAGAGAAACAGTGTATGGAGCATTGGGGAAGGAAAAAGAGACGAATGAACACTTCATACTTTACTGTAAAGGGCTTCACCCTGCAGTTGCTTAAGGTGAAGCCAATTACGTACGTACTTTGTAAAACGGCTTGAGTTCTTAAACAGAGCGAATGAGGACAAGGACATTTTCGACAAATTAATTTGGACTGATGAAGCCAAATCCTTCCACGACTGAATTACTAACTTTCTCGATGCACATTGCTGGTCAGACAAGAAGCTTCATTATTTAAAGTAACACCATCATCAGGTTCGCTGGTCTGTTAACGTCTGGTACGGCATCCTCGGCAAGGAGATTATTTGACCCCACTTTCATAAAGGCTCTATTGGCAGAAAATAGACAGTGGAAGTCCTCAATGAAGTCATCGATGACTGCATGTGACCTGCCACGGCAACATCTGCGACAGGCGTAGTTTCTGCACGATAATCAGCTCCGAATTTTTCGTCTGGTGCAAGGGGCTGGCTTTACAACTTTCCAGATCGGTGAATCGGACGTGCAGGACCAATTGCTTGGCCCTCAAAATCTCCCGGTTTGAAACGACTTTCCTTTTTTTTTTTTTTTTGAGGGGGGGGGGGGGGGGGGGGTAACATTAAGGCTAAAGTCTACGTGACCGAACTTCGGAACATTATTGACTTGAAGCAAAGAATCGTCGATGCTTGTGCACGCATCAGTCGCGAAATGATGCAGCGAGCTGTGGGTCCTCTGGAAGGGGCGTTTAATGATTTGCACAGCAGCTGAAGGCAGATACTTCGAGCATATTTCGTTTCCCTTGCCTTTAAGACAGACGCGATCAATTTAATATTGCTAAATGACATAATTTTGTAAGAAAAAAATACTCGAGTCTTACCCATTGCACATTTTATTTTGGATGTGTTTAATCAGTAGTTAAATACTCAGTTCACCCTCAAGCTGAGACTAGAAGCTGCGCCTTCAGCGCGAGCTCTCTGGCTTGCGCAGTGCTTTGAATGAGTGTGCCTGCGCGTTCACACTCGTGTTATAAAGGGCAGAAAACCCCCCTGCTGAAGGTTGAACTTCTAGTCTCAGTTTAAGGGTGAAGGGAGTATAGCTATCAGGCGTCGAAAAGAATGCCTAGAATCACACGGTTGTACCACCGTGAAAGAGGCAAATAGGACAACAGAACCTAACATGTCTAAAACAGTATTGGTTATCATCAGCGATGATATAATACAAGAAAAGAAAAAAATCACCGGACGCATAACAGGGTTCCTGGCATTTTTACGATAACTGTTAGCTGCCACTAAGACCGGAATATGGTTCTGAACATATTCAACTAGAACGCTACTAGGGGTAGAACTGTAACAGTTCCTTGCAACCTGCAGCGAACTACAATAAGCTAGACATGCTGTTTCAGCAGTTGACTCTGGATGTTTGGCTGCCACGTTATGGCAACATCTTGCTCGCTACTTATTCACCCCGTTTTTTTTTACGGCGTTTTTTTTTTCCATGGTTCCTTTTCATGATTTTGGACAACCGTCCGCTTCGTGGCAGTAAGTGAATGAGTGCGCCGCATTACAATTCACCTCTTCATTAGCCAGGCTAAGCGCAATTTATATTTTTTTGCCGGATAATGCTCTTCACTATATCTTGCTGCAAGTCCTGTTAGAGCATTCGCATTTGTTGATTAGTTTATGTTGAAGTTGTTTGTTTCCCCTTACTCGCACTCATGATAAAACGTTTTTCAGTTTATCTCGCAGCAAAGCAAAGGAACTTGCCGCGGCCGATAAGATGGCTCATTGCTTTTGTTCGCCAGCCACAGAAAACCGACTGCAATCAGCTCCGACGAGCTGTGGCGCAAAATTGTGGCGAACGTTTCGTCGTTAAAACGTCACCTTCCGGCGTGAAAGGAGGACTGTTCTCCCGGCGGGCACCACGTATTTGGATTTTGTATCGACAGATTTCCAAAGCAAATTTTTACAATGAATAACTCGAAGGGCTTGCTCGATCCAGGATTAAAAATAAAACATCTGATCTGGCCTTCCACATTGATTGTCTTAAGGCCTTCTATATGAGTACGTGCTCTAGAACGTATAATTATAATGAGTAATCAGTAAATATTCGCAAATTATTTCTTTTAGTTGCATTCTTTTTTGAATATAATGTCCGTCGGGCCGTATAACTCAATTGCACAGACCGAATCTGTGTGTTACACACGGCGCTTGTTCAAACAAAAAAATTTTTTTCAATAAAATATATCAAATTACCCTGTATATGTTATTTTTTGTGGCACTTAATAAACGGAAGCGGAATTCCGCTTGTTTCAAGGAACCAACGTTGGTGATTATTTCCGGGTTGGTCAACGAACGCACGATGGGCCACGTGCGTTTCCCCGTTGCGTTTGCCGGTGGCAGCAAGGGAATTTTCAGAAATCTTAATTCAATAGACCTTCTTACGGTTTCATGACTACGTAGGAGGTGACATTTATTCGAGGCGAAAGGGTTAGCTAATAACGAAGTCGCCTCTTATACGTGTGTGTTGAAAGGTTTGAATGTAACTTTTCGTTTCTTTGAAAAGGTCTCACGTTTCATTGTTTGTGAAGCGTTGTACACCATTTGTTATTATGAGGGTTTTTGTTGACAGCGGGTCTTGAAGAAAGTGCGTTCAGATCTTGAAATGTCAGCGACTGAAGCGTAGGACGAAGTTGTTATTCTGACCGGCTGGTTCATCGTGGGGCTTGGAGGAAGGGGCCAAAAAGACACGAACAAGACAAACTGAACGAAAAATGGCGCACGCAAAACTAATCTACGTAAATTGAATAAAAAAAGAGATATCGAAGTAACTAGTCATATGTGTCTAAAATAAGCCATGCTATGTTATATTCTTAATCATCCTTGGACAAATTCGTGGTGAAGTGGATGCAGATGCAGACTCGGGTAGAGATATAGAAGTCTTTTAGTTTGAGTCCACAATCCACACCGTTACAGCTGCTCTTTGTGAGGATTAAAATTCAAATTTATTTTTGTATTGTGGCGTCCAACATGGAAGTTGTCCGATTGTTCATTTACAAATTATTCTGTGCGGCTGAACTTTTTTTTGTGTTTTAGGTAAATTGTTTCCGTTGTTTTTTCCCTTCTCCTTTTCTTACAAAATGTTTCAGCCTCTTTTTTCGGTTAAGGTTTTTCACTGTGCAAAACTGTGTCACAACGTACTGGACTGCTTGCTGCCATACAATGTCTTTGAAGATGTACCATTGCACCATGTCATGTCTGTAATTCACAAAAAAAGGTAAATCCCATTTCGGTATTTACTGCTCACTAGTTTTTCCGTTAACAATGATGTCATCGAGGTAGCGTTTCCGGCTTCCCAGACCTGGCGTTGATTGACCATGGTTCCTTAGAAAATGAAAGGCTCTCATGATAAACTCGGAGATCTAAGTTAAATTCAAACGGTTATTTGTGGGTGTTCATGCTCGAGACTTTTCTTTGTGTCCTCTTTCAACTCCGCCTAAAGATATAATCGACAGGCTCACACGTTTTTCCCGTGTGGACCCAAAAAAATTTCTCGTTTCGTGGGAGTGAGTACGATGCATCGTCTGACTGAGAAATGACAGTCACGCTCAGAACTCCGCGTACTCCCGCGAATCTGCTAATCTTCTAGACAACGACAATCCGAATGGTCACTGCGCTCTTTCCACTAGAGTTTATTCTACTCTCGGAACGTGAACTTCAAGTCATGCGCTACAACGTTCGTAATAATGATATCAGTGATCATGGCTTCATGAGATTCAGAATAAGGTTTTATCTGAATTGAACCTCAACCTTCGTCTTTCTAGTGTGACCAAGGTGGTTCATAAAAAAATACTGCGTACTCAATCAGCCTCGTATAGAGGCTTTCTTTTGTGTTCACTAGACGAATAGACATGTTGTGCATATAATAAAGTTTATAGCTCTTATTAAAATTCTCCCCAACGAGTTTGCAAGACAGGCACTAGTAAAATAGTTTAGAAAATAATGTTTTCCTTGAAATTCACACCGAGTCTTACAAACTTCATGAGCGCTTCGCTGAAACTTTAGAGCTTCTGGTTAGTTTCGTCCAGGGTTGGGCAGAAATACTCGAAAATGTATTTGGAAATACAAAAACTGGGATACATTAAAATAGTAGCCAAAATACTGATACTAAAATACATCTGTAAAAATGTATCGCGATACGTATCGGAAATACATTTTAAATAGAGGCAAAAAGAATTTGGAAATACAAATACAGGAATAAATTTTAGGGAGGGCAGAAATACAAATACAGAAATACTGATATTGCAATACATTTTTCACATTTGTTAGAAACGCCAACTGAGATGAAGCTTGAAGTGGAAGTTTTTGATCCCCAAATTCCTTTCCCGTATACAGGCTTGGCAGTTTGCCTTGAAGGTAGTGGTTTTGGGCGACGAGGAATCTTCAATGGGGTCAAAAAAAAAAAAGTTCCATCAAGGACTGATCGCCGTCCCTTCCCTGACATCCTGTCTGCCTGACGAGGAATGCGAAAAGACTTCGACTTCTAAATAAATTATGTCACCCTGATTCCCATCAAAACATCACCACGCCCCTCTCCGATAAGGATGTTTCTGCCAACATAAATCACATGACGTAACGGTGGAATGAACTGGTATTCTTTATCTGCAGGTGTGGCCTTGAACATGAAACTTTACCACGCTGCTGTTTGAAAGTACAATACGTAATTCCGTTGTAGGTTACATCGTTGAAGATCATGCATTTGGAATTTTCGAGAATAGTGGACCACCTGAAGCATCCTGGAACACGTGTCTCATTTTCTGTTACGGTTGAAAAAACGATACGATGGCATCCCTGTTGTGAACGTCCTTCCTGCAAACCCTCCGCCACCGACGCATGGATTGCAGTCATCAAGTTTCGCTTAGCCTCACCCAAACAGAGACCTCGTGGATTGCGACCTGATATTGCCGACACAGGTGCGAGCTCTCCGAGAAACAGCGCTCTCGAGACGAGTAGCAGGTGTACGAAGGCTAGGTCGGCACAGCGAGGCCACGTCTGGCCTCCTTCCTGGGTTTCGGATCCCCAGAGCAGTGGGTCACGTTCACGTCTTCTGATGACGTATCCTTGAGCCATGCAGTATTACGGGCGCAGCCGCAGACGCATTCGAATCACGGTGATTTGAATATGTGTGAACTTCACTGCGTGAGTCATCCTACTATTTCAAGTCAACCACCGCCAGGCTCGTGCTGCAACGGACTGGGTGGGACTCAGCTTTGCCGGCTGGGTATACTGCGCACGCTACGGCAAGAGATATATTTATAAGCGGACATTGAATGCCAGCAAACAATGACTCGAGAAATTCCTACCTAAGGACCTGCGGCAGAAGACGCTCTGACTCCAACCCTGGCACGCCACCTGGTTCGAGTCCCCGACTCTGCAACACTTCTCAGAAGAGAGAGGAGGACGCATAGAAAAATAGTTTGGAGAATCGGAAGGAACCTTGGTCAGCATAGAAACAATGCCCCAGCATCTCTCAACCCTGATGCCCTAAGAAATAAAAAACAAAATGCGTTCGGACTTTTTTTTTGTTTTGTGGGGAGGGGGGGGGGGGAGTATTTCTCAAGAAATGTAACGAAATACATTTGATCCTGATTGTATCGCGATACAAACAAACATTCCAAAATGTATTTCGATACAGGAATACAGATACTGGTGAAAAAAATGTATCGCGATACAGAAATACAGATACGAAACGTATTTCTAAAATACTATCGCGATACATTTGTATCGCGATACTGCCCAACCCTGGTTTCGTCCAGCTCTGTTTTCCTGACGTGATACCAAGCATGAATGTCGATTAAGGTAACTTGTGAACCCGTGTTCATATGAAGTTCCACTTGTGCATCTTTAGCTTAACATTCCAGAAACCTGTCATCTCGGTCGGAAGTGGACGGGACCCTCGATATTACTTGTACGGTGTACCATTGCTTTCAATCTTGATCGGAAACTTGGAAGACTCATTTATTTCTGCACATCTTGGCAATGCAACAATTTGTTTCCCGAAATTATTCGTTCTCAAACTTAAAGCGGTATTTTTAATTGGCGTGACCGGAAACAATCCTCGCTTCCGGCAACGACTTAACTAGACCCCTGAGGAACCAACCACCACCGACGCTGCCCACGTTATGACGCCACCGCGTCTGCGTCTCTTGGTATGACAACGATTCGATGAAGAGGGACATCACTCAGTTTCCTGAAGCGGAGATTAACCCCCGTCATTTTTGGAGAACAACATGACGGACTAGTACTGTGGTCGCCATTAAGAGCGATGCGAAACTGCTCCGAATTTTCGTACTTTCTTATATATTGCCGTTTTCGATCTCTGGGTAGTAAAGCGGGGTCGAATTCGAATTACGCGTGTTATTCCCGTATTCAAGTGGTTGGCTGGAACCATGACTTTGGGCAAGCCTGCAAACATGTAGCGAACAAAAAGTTGCATGATCATAAATAAAATATCAAATTAACTTTATGAACTTAAAGGAATAAAAAAAAAACAAGAACCAATTAATTGATGTAAACAATCTTGGAGGAAGAAAAATTTGGAAAAGTAAATATGATCTTTGTGTGTAATTGCGAAATTAACTATTGCACGCATCATATATTTCCAAGTGAACGATCTATGTACGCTTATATCTCTAAAATATCCCGCAGTTTGAACGAGAAGAAATAACGTACAGTTGAAGGAATTAGGAAATGTTTTATTACACAAACATCCCCAGCATTCGGGGACATGCTCCCCTTGCGTCCTCTCTTGACGATTCTCACCAAAACGCAGTAAAATGTTAATTTCAGCCAAACTACTGCAGGAATCCTTAAGTTTCCCGGGATATCTATAGAGTGCATTAATACACTCTTATCTAATTCCTATTTAAACGTCAGGATTGTATACTTTTTATTTCTGTGCTTGACATACATATATATATATATTTTTTTTTTGCATCTGGTCCTTGGGCCACTTTGACACATTTTGAATTTCTTCTCACCGAAATGAAGAATCGTAATGTTCCCGAGGATTATAATAGCTGCCGAATCCTCGCACATGCCGCAGTTAAAATTTCGGTATTTCAATTATTAATTATTCCTTGAGACTTCCCGTATTCGGCCTGCATTTTGCCCTGTAAAGTCAGCACTTCGCCGTGCACCAAACAGCTTGCGGCCAAGCTACCTTTACATAGACTAATCGAAAAAAAAAGATTTGTACGATGCATTTGTGGCAGCATATATCAAAAAAGCAAATTGTTGTGTTTATGTTTATACAGCCGGAAGTTAGTCTGCCTCACTGGGCGTCTGGTGTCTCAGCTGTAGATGAGCAATTTAGCCAGTCCAGTGCAACCGCTAACCTGGGGTCTTTAACGTGCACCACGCAGTAGTGATACAGGTCCGCTCGCCGGTACGATGCTCATCCAGATCGAAACGGGCAGGGGCAGGGATTGAACCCAGGATCCTGGGTTCTGCAGCACGAGCTTTCGCTCCACGCGCTCCAAGCTGGTGTGCGCTAGGCCACTCGGCCACCGATCGTGGCTTTTCTCCATTGCTGCCGGGTTGCGTATTTTTTTTCCCCACAAAAACATGGGTAAGAAAAAAGAAAACATCTTTTCCATGCATTAACTTTACAATCTACCGCGGAGCATAGATCGCTGCCCATTGCAAAGACTCTTTCACCCTTGAAGCTGTGAAACAAAAGGCTCGAGGTACAGAGCGCGACACTGTTAGCGCGAACAAGCAATCGCCGGTTTTTTTCAGTTTTTCTCTTTGAAACGAAGGGATGTCATCCAAGTTATTATTGCTACGAAAAGAGGTAATTTAGTTCTATAATGTAAGCGATAAAATTTCGTGCTCGCTAATACTATTTAGAAGTAAAATGCGAAAATGCGCCGATGTCGTGTTCGTGCTAGCAGTGTCGCGATGTGTACACCTATGCACTTCTTATGAGTTGTGAATGCGAAAGCATGCGTGCCGTTCCTCCGCTCCCTTATTTCGTCTGCGGCGTGTTGCGTCGACGGCCGAGCACGCGCTCTTCTCGCCACGCTGACCTTTGGCTTGGGGCAGTGGAGCTGCTAGAGCACCGCACGGGCCCGGGCCAACCCAAAAGCCCGAGCCCGGCCCGGCCCGCCGGCCGGGCTCGGGCCGGGTAGCAGGCATTTTCTCGGGCCCCGGGCTTGAACAATAACGTTGTGCCGACCCGGGCCGTGACTGGGCAGTCGTGTGCAGCAAATTCTAAATTGTTCATAAAAAAACTAACATTAATCGCAAAAAAACACGTTATACATTTGGAAAATTTTACGTCGATAAAAGGAACGTATATGATTCCACCAGCATAGTGGGAAAATGCGGTCGAGAAAACGGGGGCACTCCAGTCGCAAAGTGACTAAAAAAAGAAAGAAAAACAAACAAAAAAACGTCAGCTTGATTTTGCACTTTGTGCGGGGGCCTTACTTTGCTACTTAAAATAAAGTATCTACCATAGATAATTTTATGCTTATACAGCCATTTGAAGACGCACTAGCTTCATTTCGATTGTTTCTTCACAAAAACAAAAAAACAAAAAAAAACAAAAAAAACATCTAGAGAGGAAAGTTCTCTGTGAAACGAACTGAACAACGAAAAGTCCAATATCTCTTCAAGAAATGCGTACAGATACATACAGTAAATAAAATATAGCCTAATTTGTTTCTCAAAATCATTTATAAAGTGCATATTTTGCCCATATTTTCGAAAATACACAGTCTAAGTCGGAATATTTATTGTGTCAAAAAAAAAAAATCTCGGTCCAAGAAAAAAAGAAATTTAATTGAAATATTCTCGCTTTATGCTTAGAAAGTTTTTAGGTTAAAGCATGCAAACTTTTTCGGGCTCAAGTATATAATTTGTCGAACTCAAACCAGGATCATGCTTATATTAAAAAAAAAAAAAAAAAAAAAAAAAAAAAAAAAAAAAAAAAAAAAAAACTTGTCAGGCTCAGGCAGGGCTTAAAGGAGCAGTGCAACGATATTCAATTGGAATGTTTTTCACTTTACACGAGCTTACTGGCACCGGTGGGGCTCAAGGATACTTGCACGCAACGCCACTGGCCAAGAAACTCCTTTGTTGCGGTGTAATTTCAAGGACAAAAGCGATCATTTTCATTCAATCTCCCCTTTGCAAAATTTGATGACGTAACGTGGGGATCGTAGTACATCCCAATGACGATATTTGAATGCGGTTCATACATTGGACCCGAGCATTGCGTGGGCACTCGATGGGGGCTCGTGACAATTACTAGCTCGAGAAGCATTCGGGTAGCGGCCCGTGTCCAATCGCTGCAACAACGACAATAGCCGAGCCATAACAATGTCTGGAACTCAGCGCGTGTCCTGTGCTTTGCCAACCCCAGCGCGTGGCTATGATCAACATTGGCGGCATATAATCGGCTCCAGATCACGTGGCCGCTTACTCTGGCTGCGAGTTGAGGGGGTGAACGCTGCTCGTTTTTCTTTAATTTTTTTCTGGGACTTCTATTGCGTGGGGTGAAAAACGAACGCGAGTTTCATTGGTCATTAACGTCAGGGACCCGTTCTAAGCGGTATTTGCGCAAAATATAATAATTGTTGCATCGCACCTTTAAGCTTATGTCAAAAAATTCTGCCGGGCCCAGGCAGGGCCCGGGCAGTGTCTCTACCGGTCCGGGTCGGGCCGAACCTAGAAATTAAATATTATGTCGTCTCGGGCCGGGCCCGGCCGGCCCTACCGGTTTGGGCCTAGAAATTCCGGCCCGTGCAGTGCCCTAGGAGCCGCGTCCTCGCGGACACGCAGCTCCATGGGGAGGCGCTAATTGAAACAGACGCGCGGCGGCTTCATATCACTGCCGTTTTGCGTGGCTTTGTGCGAAGTTTCAGAGCTGGAATGCCTCAGATCGCGGCTTCGTGAATTTATATGCCGTTTGGCGCGGCTGACGACGTCGGCTCGCACCATGGGACAGTTAACGCTTTCGCATTGATATTCTCGATCGCTGGCGCTCGGAAAGCCACTTCGCGACTGCACGGGTGGCTCGTCCACCTGCCCGCCGGTGACGTGCGTGGGTAGGGAGAAGTAGATATTTTTCATTGTTGCCAGTAGAAAGTCACCTCCTGGAATCCTCGCGGCCGGCGTAATTTAAATATTTAAAAACTTCAAGGAAAAAGTTTATTTTTATAAAATATTTTGGCTATCAGTTGAGAAAGGGTTATTGATGCGGTCTGCCAATTTGCAGCCACATCGATGAGTACAAAAAATCGCCAGAGTTACCATCTAATGCCATATGGGTAAGCACCTAGGGATGTCACGAACCGGTTGATGTTCGAGTTCGACTGGGTTCAACTTTTTTGAACGTTTATCTTAAAGTTCGAGAGAGTTCGACTAGGGTTCAACTATTATTCGCATGCGCGAAGGGCTGTATCAGTTGACTTTGGATTGGGTGGTGATGACCAAATAATCAAGTCGAACATCCTACTTTTAGTAAGGGCAAAACAGTTTGGTTGTTTTGGTAAGAGAGCAGTAATTCAATTATGCTATTAAGTTTTAAGTTATTAGAAAAATGTTCCATTGATTTATAATATAAAACAACCTATTCCGTAAAAAATTTTCTCTAAACCTAGACATGCTTTTATCAAAGTCTAACTACACTGCCAACAAAGTCGAACCTTGTAGAAGCTGGTTTGAAGGGCGAAGGTTTGTAAACCAGTCGCACTTTGAGGTTCGATGAAAAAATCCGGTTCTTCGAAAGTTCGCGACATCCCTTTTTGTACCATACATGGAGGAGAAGGTCCGCCACCAAACCCCGGAGAAAATAGCGCTACTATATAAATGCACAATTTTTCTAGCGTCACAGAATCCGAGAGAGAGGAAATTGCGCATCTATAACCACATGCATTTGCTTGGAAATAGCAAACATGACGTAGTTGTAACAGCGCACAACAACGGAGACAATGGAAAGGGACGAACAACACATGACATCTTTTTACCGCTTTCTGTGTTCTTTCATCTCCTTAGCCTTCCTTGTTTTGCGCTATTGAATTTACATAATGTTTGACTTTCACCAACTAGCCCAGCTCACAATTTTATTACTTTATTCCCCTTAGTAATATTATACTAGGGGAGGGCTGTAGTTCTGTTCTTTCCTTCCGTGTGGGCGAAGCCTCTTCTGCATATCTTAGCTTGCTACAAACTATAGCGACTAGAAAATGCGAATGGTTCTTCCAGCACTCAGTGGAGATTTCTAAAGAAATGTTTACAAACGCTGCCGAACGACAAAGTAGCGATGTTTATTTTTATTTTTATTATATAGAACGAGATGATCCCCGAGTAGCGGGGGTAACATGTGTGCTTGGGTATCAAACTATACAATGCAAGTATATGCAGTGAAGGAGTTGTGGTACTAGAAACGTGTGCAACTTTTGACCAATTAGAAGTACCGTTTTTCCGGGCTATAGTCCGCGGACTCTACATGTTCAAAAGTTGAAATTTCAGGCTCTACTGACTATCTACGTGTGCGGACTATACAAGAATTTCGTTTTTTAAGATCGTTAAGTATGAGGAAAGGGGAAAAAGGGGAAAGGTAGAAGTTAGATATCATAATGATTTAATAACTGGATATAACTAAGGGCTAGTGTGAAGTAGACTACACCCGAGAAAATTCAGCCGAAAATTGAAACGTTTCTTCTGAATCTAAGAAAATAAACTTTTATTGCCGAACTTAGGGTTTCGCGGACCCCTAAAATGCCTTCGCAGACCCCACAGGGTCCGCGGACCCCCCTTGAGAACTGTAGGGGCCCCGTGCTAGACACTTCGTTCTTTTTTATTTTATTCTCTTTTAGCTCGCAGCACCATCGCCATGCACAAACGCTGGTGTGGTCGCGAGCGCGCGTGATTAAAAAGACATTCCATCCGAGACATCGGAGTCTCCTAACGTTTTTTCTACAAACTGGTCACCCGGAATCTTAGACAGCGTCACTTTCACACCTCAGACGCCGGATCCAGGGTAAACATGAATCAAGGCAACGCTTTTTCTGACGGTGGCGTGACAGCAACCTCTGGAGACCTATGTTGCGCTTTTTGGACTCCCACGGCGACTAGGGAGAGGGAAGTGACGTCAGCAACGCAGCAAACGCAGATTGGATGTTCATTAGTGAGAGTCGTTGATGAAGAATTTCCGCAGAAGAAACATCCAATCTGCGTTTTTTGCGTTGTTGACATCACTTCCCTCTCCCTAGTCGCCGTGGGAGTCCAAAAAGCGCAACATCGGTCTCCTGGTGACTCCGCTCTCGCTGCGATTGAGGTTCGTCTACCAACGTTCTGGCCTAAGAACCTGCAAGTCTGGGGGGCTATGTTGCGCTTTTTGGACTCCCAGGAGACTAGGGAGAGGGAAGTGACGTCAACAACGCAGCAAATGCAGATTGGATGTTTATTTTGTTTTCTTCTGTCGACATCCAATCTGCGTTTCTCTAGTCGTTGACGTCACTTCCCTCTTCCAAGTCTCCTGGGAGTCCAAAAAGCGCAACATAGCACCCCTGGTTTACCCAGGTCGAGGCCCGTTTTCACCTGAGAAGGATCACAACGCAAATGGCGCGCTACTACCACGTCGTTGCCTCTTTACCAGCGGAGGTGGCAGACCAGCTCGACGACGTGTTGGCCCTACCGCCACGAGAAGATGCCTACGACCATCTGAAGAAAATACTTCTCTCCAGGATAATGACATCAGAGAGCTCCCGCATCCAACAGCTCCTCACCGCTGAAGAACTGGGCGATCGTCGCCCAACGCAACTTCTACACCGGATGATGCAGCTGTTGGGTCCGCAAGCTTCAGAAGCACAAGGTTCCATACTGCGGGAGCTGTTCCTCTAGAAGCTTCCTCAAGGCATGCGCATGATCCTGGCCGCTGCGGACGACATGCCCCTAGACCGCCTGGCAGTGCTTGTCGACCGCACCGCGGAATATTCCTCGCAGACCTTGAGTGCTATCGCAACAATGGAACCAACAGCCTGGGAAGCACGGGCTTTGAACATAGAAACCCAACAGGAGCAGCTCACGAACGCCATTGCTTCCCATGGGTCAATTCCAAGCAAACTCCCACGCGCCTACAAATTCGCCACCCGTCACTAAGCGTGTCTCATGGAACATCTGACTCTGCCCCATGAGCGATACACTTTGCTCCATGTTGCTAGGGGGGGGAGCCCTGTAGGGGCCCCGTGCAAGACACTTCGTTGTTTTTTCTTTTCTTTTCTTTTAGCTCGCAGCACCATCGCCATGCACAAACGCTGGTGTGGCCGCGAGTGCGCGTGATTAAAAAGACATTCCATCCGAGACATCGGAGTCGCCTAACGTTTTTTCTACAAGAACTACTGATCTAGCATTTTAATAAAACAAACTACAAGACAAAAAAAAAAAGGTTTTAGGAACGTGTAATTGGTAAAAATCCGCAAAAATTAAAACCGTAAGAAACCGAAACGAAACCTATATCAATAGAAAACGGTAACCGAAACGTTATATTTTTTTGTTTCGAGTCCTTGGTCAGAAACACTTGCATTGTATCGATTTTGCTTTGAATTGGTTTGTGTAGCTCGGTTACAGCCCCAAATTGAACAAAATTATTTCAGGCGTTTATAACTAGAAGTATTCTCGGCGCAACGCAATTCTGCGCACAAAAGACCGATGTCACCAAGTGAACTGCGCAGGCGCGTGCATTCCGGAAGTGGTGTCGCCGCCATGCTATTTGTAGTCATCCCTTTCCGGCTTCCCGGCTACATAGGGCTGCGCGGACACCGTAGATTATCGTTTGGAACGCCCCGGTATCAGCTTGGATTCTCCTGCATGACTGTACTTTATAAGATTCTGTTGTTTGTGATGCCTTAGTTTGTTAGCAAGCGCAGAAAAGGAGTTCCAGCCGTCTTATTGCTTTAGAATTGCTTTGTCGTCTGTTTCGACGTCGTCTGCGTCTTCGTCTTCGTGAACGCGTGAGCGTGAGCACACTGCTGTTCACGCAGTGTTCCTACTGCGGCGGGAGAAAAAAAACAATGACGCCGCTACACGAGCTTTCCGGATATTCGGACGTCTCAATCAACTTGATAACTGAACATCTAGTTGAATAGCAAAGAACAAAAAAATTCGGAGGACAATCGGCGTTGTGTAGCACCACGGAACAGCATCAAATGTGTTGGTGAAAAACCGAGCTTGGTAGTGCTCAGTCTTGTGCATAACATTTAATCAACAATGAAGTAAAAGGAGCTAGACTCTCGTTAAACGATAGTTTTCTAAAAGTTATGCCTTTCTGGTTCACAACCTGTGTGACAGGGCACAGACGAACTGCGGGAAGAAGGCTGCACACAGAGAAGAAATGATATACAGAAAGGCCATGGCTGACGCCCCGTAGCAGTTGTCATCTGTCAAAAAGAAGCAACCATGCAAGATACCTGAAAACTAGGGGTGTAGATGATTTTTTGTGTACAGTTTCTATTCAGTTTTATTTTGTTTGCGCAAGCTCCGAACGCAAAAAGTCGCCCGACAGTGGAAGCTTTTTTTCTGCGGTCTCGATTGTTGTTAATGCAGAATGGATCAGTAACGCCAGCCTAATAGACCACCACAAAATACGTGAGGTTCGTTTGTTACATTTTTGGCGGTAAGTGTTGCACCTCTAAATTGCATTATATAATGTTTTCACGTTTTGTATGAAAAAAAAAATGAAGACTGCTTCCGAAAAAAGTTGTTTTATTTCAAGTGGTGCATATCGGTAATCGCTGCTCTTTTTTGAGTGATTGTCCTGATCTTTTGAAGCACAGTTGTGCTTGAAACATGTCGTCGCATTAACAGTTATAACTACCAAAATACATCGAGCAAAAAGTGTATTAAAAAAGGCCCCAGCAAAGCAGTGGAGATAGACCAACGGATAGTCCGCTACGGAGCGAATGCTCAGAGAGATTCCAACGTACGGAACACTTGCACACTCCGTGCCTCGTGCCCTGTAGTCGTACACTTTTAGCTAAAGTGGATATAAATTATGAAGCAAACCGCGAAACAAATCGAAAAACGCTATTTTTACTGCCGCTCTTTCCGGCTCTGTTTACCTTTCTTTGCCATGCTGCTTTCTTTCGGGAAGACATAATATCCGAGGCCTTTTTTCTTGGTGCTGTTGTTGTAGCACCATGACATTCAGCAAGTGAAGCCACCCACTGAAAACCGTGAGTAAACACCCAACTGAAATTATTGTGCTAACCCGAAAATTTCCAAACGCCGGGCGGGCGTACAATGCGCATTGACGCGGCCGGAAAACTGGGGAAAACTACAGGTACCAGCATGCACCACGGCGGTGGTGGTGTCGCGCAACTCCTGGTGAGATCGGTCTATTCAGGCACGTACGCCCATGGCGAAAAGGCATAAATGGGGGAGGGGGAAAGGAGGTCCCAGAAAAACTGATGTTTTCGGGGCAGGGAAAGTCGGCTGGGACTGTTGAGTCACCCCCGTGGCTACGTGCCTAGCGCATTCGTTGAGAACGGCCGTCAACCTCCACCATGTTTTATGGTTTCATGTCGTGCTGACCAGTGCTTGTGTTATACATTAAGCAACTGTCTTGCCATAATTTAGAGAGAAGAGTACCTTGCGCAAAAAGCATTAGGCTGACTACTTTCACACCTCTTGCATCTTAGATGGTATAAAATTATTGAAATTAATACCATAAAAGCCGCGCAACAGTGTTTCCAGGGAAATTTGTAAGATTCGGTAGGTTACATCAGTGACGTCACGAGGGTCAGCGGCACCCGGGGCGGCAGCCCGCCGCGACCCCCCCCCCCTCCCTCCCCGCTCTCGTGGCCCGCCCCGACACCCCCCTGAGCGCTGCACCCGGGGCGGTCCGCCCCCCCCCCCCTCGCCCCCCTTGAGACGCCACTGGGTTACATAGATTTTGACGTTTATTGACATTCATGAAATTTTCTCTCTCCATGGTAGTGACGCTAGACGTTCCACGTCACCTAAGATGTCCGAAACCAATAGCTGCTACCGGACAGTACAAGCCCTAATGAATGTTTGCAAGAAACAAAACAAAAATGTTAGGCCAGCTTGATCATGCTGACAAAAACAGAAAAGCACAAAATGTGTTGGACTCACTCAAGCCCGTGAATACTGTTCGTGGTCACGGATAATGGATAAAGATCACGTGAACCCATGAATCAAAGTCACGTGTCCATCTGACCACCATTGGCCCGCTATAGACCTTTCCAATGTTTACAAAATCACAGTCCAGCGTGCGATCTTCACAGCCCAGCACGTGCGTGTTCGTCGCTTCGGAAAGCGAGCAAAGCACGCGCCATACGCACGAACGCCCAAAATGGCTCCGGCCACAAGCTCGTTTTTGGAAAGGTCTATTTTCAGCTTTTGACAAGGTGAATGATCGTGTGACAATTCAAATACAATGGTCACGTGACTATCGATTAACGGTGGTCACGTCCCCTCACGGGTCATAGTGATGTGACCATGTGGCCATCAATCATTTGCCGCTTCCTCTTTTTTCTTCCTACTGACTCCGCAAGCGCGTGCTGTTGGCATCGGGTGCCACAAAGAGTGAGCTTCGAAGCTTTGAGACGTGATCGTCCTATTGCTCTGTTAGTAGAGCCTTGGGCTACAGAACACAGGGTCCTAGGGTGGATAGCACGCCGACAGCGCGCTATCCTCTATTATATACGCAATTAGAACTTTTTCATATATAGCAAACGTGACAGCCAAATTTAACGCTTTTATCATGACATTGGGTTGATAAGATACCCCCTTTGTTTTGCGCTGAGTTAATGCTGCCCCCTTCTCCCCCCCGCGGGGGACGGCATCCAGCTGACCTCACTGCGTTTTATTACAGCGCTGCTCTTATGCGCCCGTTTCCGGCTTGAGTGGCGTCGCCGTCGCCGACGGCGAAACCACGCATTTCATTATGTGACGTTTCCCATATTGACGTCACACGTAATGTCCCGTGTGACGTCACGGGGGTCACGAGTGATGTCACGTGTGACGTCACCCTCGTTACGTCTCACGGCGCCTAAATTTAGCGGAAAATTTCCCCGCTAAATTTAGTGGAATACTTTTCCGCTTAATTTAGCAGGGAAACTTTTCGATAAACTTAGCGGTGAAATTTTAACGCTTAATCTAGCGGGGAAAGTTTTCCGCCAATTGTTTCTGCTAAATTTAGCGGGGAAAGTTTCCCGCCACATGTAGCGGGGAAATTTTCACGCAAATTAACGGGGAAATTCTTTCGCGATATTTAGCGGGCAATTTTCTTCTCTAAACTTAGCAGATAAATTTTCCCGCTAAAGTTCGCGGAGAATTATTTCCGGCAAATTTAGCGGAACATTTTTGTCGCTAAATTTAGCAGGGGAAGTTATCGGAAAATTGTCCCAGAATTTCCCGGTAAATTCCCCGCCGTATCCTTCGCTCCCCTCCGTACCCTTTTCTCTTCCTCCTCAAAAGCTGCGCTCTAATTCGGCATAACAAAGAATTGTAAACGTCTTTCATTTTTTTTTTTATTCTCTTCTTTTTCGTAAGCACATCATGTTTTTATACGCCAGTTTTCAAGAATTTTGGAACCGTCACGACAGATTGAATCGTCACTCCGAACTGTCTCAAGGGACCGTCACTCTGGCGTCAAGCATGCCTGACACCAGCATGCGTCAAGCATGCTGGCATCAAGCATGCTGGCGTCTCAAACATGCTCAAGCCAGCAGCTTGCGTATGCTGGCTTGACGCCAGCATGCGCACGAGTTCTTGACGCATCTTTGGGCATGCTGACGTCAAGCCATCATGCGCAAGTTGCTGGCTTGCGCATGTTTGACGCCAGCATGCCCAAACATGCGTCAGGCAGGCGTCAAGCATGTGCAGAACAGCTGTTGGGGTCCGTCTATTGCGAGCAAGAATAGACGTGAGCGATATAGCAAAGGTCGAGAGAGCGCGTAGTTTCGATTTACGCTTTCAAGCCTCAATCAATGCAACACACTCGGCAACATCACCAGGACTAGAAGGGCAAGAAGAGTCGAACGTTGACGCCACGTGACATTACAGCTTAGTGCGGGCAAAGAGAATTGTACACCCGTGCTACATCAGCGTTGGTGTGCTTCGGCTGGGAGACGTGTTCAATCAATGCTTCTGCGGAAGGTTCGAGCCCATTCGCTTCGTTCATACCGTCATATGGCTACATTGCTTCATCACAAAGTGGTGGACAGTGGGGAACAGGCTTATATGTTACGGTATGGTGTCATAAATACAGTGGTAAGTTGAGCCGGATAAATGGCGCCTGCGCGAAACTAGTGCTTATTTTTCCCGAAAGCGTATTTTAGCGGTGCACATTCCCTTGTGAAAGTTTAAAACATAACTCCAGACACCTACACATAGAATCAAATGGCAGAGAGTGGCTAGAGCAGATGAACCACTCAATTCAACCTCTACCTGCTGCGAAATGGGTCCTTTGCTAGAGCTTATTTTTGAGGTATCACTTCGCAGCCGACTTCAGTCCGATCGATTGGTAGGTCGGCTCTTACCGCTCCCCTTCGTCGGTGTCAACCCTTAAAATTGAGGTACTTTATTACCAACGCGCACACCCACAACTATCAAAAACACACTTTTGGTACTTCAACATCATAAAACAACGCGGAGAACACGGGGAAGAAAAAAGAACAGGTACACCGAAAGAATGATTATTCCAAACCGATTTATTTTGATAGAGGAGAAAGAGGATACATAGAAATGGACCCTACGTGATAGTTAGTAAGTAAAGCGAAAAAAAAAATATATATATATAAACAGACTGGATTGATTTGAGTTAAGAAAAAAAAGGAAGATGGACACCGTAAAGCACATTCGTGAAACAAAAAATAAAAAAAATAAAAATAAAATAATAGTACGAACAGAAAAAAACTGAATACGGCACATTTTCGCTCCCGGGCCCGGCCGGCCAAATTCGCTCGCCGTACGCGTTGGCTAAGAATGACACATCCTTGGCACTCAACGTCAGAGAAGCATGGCTCACGCATTGCTGTCCTGCTTCTTGATTTTGATAAGCCTCGAATATCTCTCGGGCAGTTCGATCTTGAAATCTCACGAGTATAGTTATGTCACTAAAAGTTGGTGTGCACTGGCAGGAGAGGCAGTGTGTCGGCAGGTGCCCTCCCACCCTTGCGTTTTGGGAATAAAAATGTTCTCTAA
This sequence comes from Ixodes persulcatus, assembly GCA_013358835.2. NCBI lineage: Eukaryota > Metazoa > Arthropoda > Arachnida > Ixodida > Ixodidae > Ixodes > Ixodes persulcatus. Next base: position 5,389 of record JABSTQ010005873.1, on the reverse strand, counting down.
GCCGGTCGTTGAGGCATCTTTTAGTTTGTCCTATGTAGCAACCACCACACGTTAGGGAGATCTTGTAAACACCTTCTGTGTAGGAAACAAACTTGTTCTTGTGTTTCTTGTGGCATGCGGTTCATGAACGATTGTCAATTACGTAGCTCACATTTGCGCAGATCTTAGCGAACCTTTGGGGGCAGAAAACGCCACTGGAACATCATACCTGTTGGCTATTTGCTTGAAACTGTGGGACAATTTATGCAGGTATGGGACTACTACCGGGCGCTTGTTTTTTATTAATCTTTTGCCTGTTGCTGCTAACCCTTTTAACCTTTTTCAACAAGGACTTCATAACCTCTATTAAGACTGCCTGAGGAAAACTAGATTTTTCAAGGCGATCAAGCTGAGATCTACAACTGTCCTTAACGGCAAGCGAAGGAAATTGTTGTGTGTATGTTTATACAGATATAAGTTAGGGCTCGATAAAAGGATAAAACTAATAGTCCCCTATGTCCGCTCCCGCCGTTAGGCACCGCAGACTTGAAGCCAATTCGAATAAAATGAATTGGATCCTTGAATCAATTGGTAATTTCTGTAAAAGCCAATTGGAAGTTAAGGGGGGATAAATGAAACCAGTAATATGGGACAGCCAGTGGAACGGCCCGGGAAAACCAACCGGTACTAAAAGTACCCAAGTGCCCGACTCACCCTCCAACTCCGCTACTGGGACACGAGCGTGCCTCACTGCGGGTCCGACGGTCACTGAGTGGCAACCATGAACCACACAGCCCCGTTGCAGTGATCACTTCTATATCCCTCGACTCCCTTGGAGGTCACCCCCCCCCCCCCCCCCCCCGTCTGGGGGCCCACGCTAATTGGAGAAACCAACAGGCACCACCTTTATGACAGCCTTCCCCTTATTTGGATGCCTCGTCTCGGATCACCTCGCAGCGTCACACGTCCTGCGTGTACACGTCACGATCTCACGTCACCCACTCCACGTCCTACTCCCCACATGTCAACACGCTTCACGTGACACTTCCATCACTTTTCAGTTCAGGTTGTCACACGTCATGCGTCCACACATGTATTTTGGGTCGTTCCACGTCATGCGGGCTCACGCCGTCCCCACGTCATCACGACTCACGTCACACGCCGCGCTCCCCGCCTCAGGGGCTCCGTCCTCCATCGGGGAAAGCTAGGGTTTACCAGGCCCTTTTTGTCCCCCCCGTCCAATGGAAAACCCCAGTGCTAGGGTTCCCCATCCCAGGTGGGGGGGTATGTATGTTTTTACTGCCGGAAGTAAGACTGCATCGGTGGGCATCTCGGGTCTTAGCTGTAGAAAAGCAATTTAGCCAGTGCGGTACAACCGCAAGCCTGCGGTCTTTAACGTTCACCACGCAGTAGTGGTACACGACAGCACGCCGGTATGATGCTCATCCAGGTCCAAACGGGCTGGGGTGGGGATTTAGCCCAGGATGCCTGGGTTCTGCAGCGCGAGCTTTCGCTCCACGTGCTCCGAGCTCGTGTGCATTAGCCCACTTGGCCACAGATCCCCGTCCTTAACGGCATGATGGCACGACTTTGCCAGGGCCGAGCCCAGAATGGAGATGGCTATGCCCCTTTTGACAAAATTATCAAAGCTTGTCAAAAGGGGCACAGCCATCTCCATTTTCTTTTCCTTCCTTGCTCAAATCAATCCAATCTGTTTATATATACATTTTTTCTTTTTGCTTTTCTTGTTAGAGAGATTTAAAGGGCAACTCCGGTCCATACTTTCGATTTTGGGATTATGACTGTTTTAGCGCAGTCAGCGTCCCTGAATTGCAAGGTGTGATTTTTTTCTCGTTATTGTGAGTAGTTTAAAAAAAAATCGATGCCTCAAAGTTTTGTTTGGGGCGCGGCCAACAAAACCGAAACTAGCCGCTCGAGGCCCCGGCAACACTGGAAATCAGCCGCTATGTGAACGTGACGTCAGGATCGTTCTCGTTCAACGAGTACGCAGGCCGAGCGGCACCTACCCCTGTTGCACTAGGCGTCTAAAGATAGGAGGTAAGCTGATTTTGTTTTAATTCTGTATACGTGGTAGTTATCCAGCATATGTAGCAAAAGTTAGTGCGTATACCCAAAAGCTAGCGACTGGAAAACCCGTGAACTCGTTCGGTACTCGGCGGCCGCCGCCGTGCGTGCGCTATGCCGTACTCGTCGCTTGTATACCCAAAAGCTAGCGACTGGAAAACGAGTGAACTCGTTCGGTGCCGCACTCGGCGGCTGCTCCCTTCTGTGCGGTCTTCCGTACTCGTCGCTAGGCCTAGATTGACATCGGGGCTCCGTGGATGGAGCGGCGTTACTCTACGCCGCGCTGCCAGTGACGTACAGTACTGGGGGCCCTCTCGTTTTCGCGCTGCGGGTCAGTCCCAGACACGAAGCTTTGAGGTTCTCCGGCGGGGGCCGCGGTGCCCGAACACACGTGGGCTGGGCTGAACACGTTTGTTTTTTCGTTCTGTTTTCCTCGGGCGCGTAAAAGCCGAAGTCCAAAGTTCACTCGTCGAACCGCGTTCACCCACACTATCTCCGATTTCCGGTCCGTTGGAAACTTGTGAAAACGCACCTCCGGGTTGCGCAGCGGGTTGTTTGAGCAGCCCACAGCGCTACAAGTGATACTCGGCATCTTTCGAGGAGCAGCTGGGCAGTCTTGGGCGCACTGAGTTGCTCGCTAAAACGAGTCTTGGTGTCCTCACAAGCAAATAAACAAAAGGCTATACCGGAGCTACATGGGCTACAGATAAAAGCAACGGCTAAACACGCCAATCAAAAGCCGAAGTAGCGGTGGTAGCGGTCCAAAGAAGCACACTTCGTGCAACGCCCGGACCGGAGGAAAAAACAGAGAACGTTACTAACGTCACGGACCAATGTTGCTTTAGCGATCGGCAACCCGCTGGCCGCCCGCTAAGGAGCAGCGGCTCGCGGCGGATCGCATTTTTATTATCGGCATTAGTTGAGAATGCGGCGTCCCCCGGACGCAATATTTTGGCTGGGGTCGTATTTTGTCACTACAACGATACCAGTAATTTATTTCATTTTGAGTTTTGGCCGGAGTTGCCCTTTAAGGAACCGTCTTTGCACAAACGATACGATACGATCGGCTCTCCGGTATGACTGCGCATGCGCGAGGCCACTGCTGCCTTACCGGAGTCCAGTGTCTGAACCGTAAGCTGTGATCGTGTGGTCAAGGCGGCTGATATCAGAAGCGTCTCAAGTCGTTTTTAGAACGTCTGTTTCGCTGTGGGAAGAGGCTTTCCCAAGCTTCAAACGTGAATAAAAGCATTTGTGGTTGTGCCTAAAAAAAATGTCATGGTGGCGGTGAGAGAATCAAGTCGAATCACGACAAATAAAACAGAAAACAAACGGAACGCGCGGTCAAACGTTCCTACTCTCGCCGTTAACAATCTTCTTCTTTTCAGGGTGACATATAAAATAAAACGAGTTTCTCTTTTTTTTTTCTCGCCGAATAAAACATATTCTAACTCATCGTCAAAAGTGTTAGTGCCATGATTGCCGTGAAGATCATCTGCTCCTTTAGCAGACGAATTGTTCAGTCACGACGGGGACCCCGCCACCACATTTAGCGTTCCCATCTAAAACGAGACAAAATATGGTTAGTTCTAAAATTTGGCTTCAGGCTATTTCTGAAACGTGAAATGTTTTACCTTCAGTTCTGTGAAATTACAAAAATTCTTTCCACAAAAAAACATGCCCGCTCTTTAACCACTTTACGAAGCCATTGCGCATTTCCGTTGCCAGGGGGCGCGACCTGCACCGATCGTCTGCAAACTCGACCATCTAAAAGCTGTTTCATGGAAAACGATCGGTCCGAGCTCTCGGCCCGAGCTACCGATCATTTTGGGAATCGACCGTGTTTTATACCGGATCCCTGAACTCACGTGGGGTCCATTCTATCACTTCTCTTTTCTCCTCTTTCAGAATAAATCAGTTGGGAGTCAGCGCTCTTTCGTTCTACCTGTCATTTTCCCTTCCTCCGTGTTCTGTGCACTGTGTTATCATGTTGAAATACCAACTAGCTCAAATCACTACTTTACTACACCTTTGGTGAAAATTTGGGCAATTGTCTCACTGGCGCCAATTTTTCCGGCTCAATTTTTGCCTGCCACTCAGTTTATGCTAAGCTATGTAGAGCATGCTCGACCGAACATTTGGGCAAAGGTTTTGCAAAAACTAGGTATCTCTGAGAAATAGGATTACTACCAAATCAATGACTGTCCCAGGCGCCATTGATTAAGGTTCATCGCTTTTTTGTAATTAATTAGGTTCATAAGTATTTTCTTGAATCATAGTTTATTAATAAACAGTAACTGTCATTCCAGCTAGACGCTTGCTGGGCATATTCGAACGCCACTAAATAATTCGACGTTAGAGTTAACTGAAGCATGCGCTTCGTTTTACTGGGCCCCGAAAATGCATCTAGCTAGCTCCTCCGGTTTCACGTCTCTTAGCATCCGCATTCTCTCTCGGCCTGCCTTCTGATTGTCTCAGAAGCGGCCAATTTAGCACACCATTACGCTACCCACGTGTAACAAGTCTAACTAAAATTGATCAATTTTGCTATTTCCAACCATGATCTGCAAAGTTCTATCAAAAACCGTATGCTTATCCTCATTATTCCAGAACTTTATTATGCAAGTCTAATTATTAACCTATTCGTTTTAGACATTGCATACCTCAATCAATATGCCATTTGACAGCGATTGATAAGGTAGCAATAATATTTATTTGTGATGACTCGTTTTTGCACAAAAGCTTCGCCGGTGTTCGGCGAAACACCCTACATCGACCTTTCCGCCACCTATCTCCCAGACGGAAAAGGCCGAGTCACCGAGCTGTGAACCCAAGCACTGTTGGACGATATCTCGCGTGTGCGTGTGTGTGTGTGTGTGTGGGGAAGGCTATTGCGCATGTTCAGATGTCGTTCCGCAGCCCGGTAAGGAAAGATGGCATTGCATGCACAGACGGCTTTTATTGTCATTGCCAATATACCCCGTTCCGCGAAGGAAACAGACACGATCGGCAGGCTTTGAAATAAGCCCCTCAATTTTAAAAGACGCGTTTCCAAAATAAGAGCGTAGCATCGGGTCACGGTACCTCGCTATCTAACAGCTAAGTTATGCCACCAGAAGTATACGCTCGGGATATATCGTTGGCTGTTTCATTTTTGCCGCCAACTTTCCTCTTCAACGGCTAACTATTGCTTAGTGAATGCTAATATCGGTGATGAGTGTATATCAACCATCCGGTGTTCTACCCAAAGAAAAAAAAAAGAAAGGATGAAGCGATAGCGGCTAATACAATGGAGTAAACGAGAGTTTTAAATATGTGGGCATTCGGC
>JABSTQ010005872.1:0-88912 GCA_013358835.2 Ixodes persulcatus | reverse complement strand
TTTGTCAGTGCCTCAAGCGAATTGTGCATGCTGGGATTGCTTTTGTTTGGTTGTTTCACATGATCTACAGCACATTTTTCACCTTTCTACTGAGTGCAGCCCTCGCCGAACAGAAGCTAGCATCGACTACACCAAGGTTCCAGTCCATGGCAGTCTGCAAAGGTTGTTGATGGTAAGCTGCCTTATATATACAGCTGTGTAAGAGCAGCTTGCCCTGGGTGACAATTTAAAATGCATTTTTATGTTTTAGAAAGTGAAATTTGCATGGGCATACTTGCAATGTGAAACCTTACCAAGCCTGTTCTGAACTTTTATCCTCTTGAGATTTCAATACAGCCGTTCGTGCTGCACACACACTGGCTACTTCGGCCAGGTAGAGACTTGATACATATGAAGGTAGACAGGTGAGTATCAACTGCTCAGTGCTGTCCATGGTGACGTTCTCTCCTTATCAGACGACTTACCACACTTGGTTCGCAAGGCATTTGAAAAGGAGAGCAAGTCAGCTGCTGCATGATGCTCCCTGTACTGGGCAGTCGATGATTGCTTGTTCACCTTCGTATAGATCACGACTGTACTTCAAGCTTGGCAAGTGTGACACTTATCTGATTCAGCCTAGCAGTGGTGTGCTGAGCGGTATGTGTAGAGCTAGTTGACTTGTGTACAGACAGTGGCTGTGCAGTATAAAACAGACCCAATTGGGAACTTTAATGCAACCTTCTGTAGTCCCATTGATGATATGATTATGATTACACAACGTTTTATGGCGCAAAGAAAAAAATAACGCGATGTAATCGGTTTTCTAGACTGCCTGTGCGACCTTCAAGCTTGTCTTTTTACGTTCTGCGCAGTGAAATGCCCTCTATAAGCAATATTTAGGGAATCCTTGAGCTATATGCTGAAAGGAGTGAAAGCAGCAGTCCCGGCCGCATTCTCCCCTCTTCTGTATACTGTGCAAATGCAGACGGACGCGCACTTCGGATGCTTTAAACCTAAGGGCCCCTCATAAAGCACACGGCTTAATAAGCATCAATTATTGTGAAGTGTTCGCGGATTTGGCTTTTAAATGTCATGCGCATAGGAAGCACAATGGTGGTGTAAAGTACGCCGAAATCGTAATGGTGCACTTTAAGTAGGGTGACCAGACGTCCCGTTTTGGCCAGGACAGTCCCGTTTTTGAGGTCCGCTTCTGCCGTCCCGTCTTTTTGCACCAATGAAGAACCATGTCCCGTTTTTTGTCCCAATAAAGAACCATGTGAGTTAAAGCGAACCGCAACTATGTCTACTCGTTACAAGTATATTTTACAAAAATTACCGTAGGTACTTACAAAAATTACCGTATGTGCTTACAAAAATTTACCAAGAGAGTAAGATTTAGAACTGTTCTTGCCCACAAACACTCATTCTCTCGCGAAGACGCGAGTGTAGAAATATTTCTTGAGCTACCGGATATAGCACTCATGTGTGATTGAACTTCACATATATATGTGGGAAGACTTTTACAACCGAGTCTTGCCGGATAAAGTCCTGCTTAGGAAACTTCGGTTGTCGGCAAAATACTCCCACACCAACAATGGACCCGAAGCAGGACCTTCCAAATGAGTGCATGCAACTGAACCGTGAGTGTGACTGTTCCCTAGGCCCTGAGGCATTAGTGCAATATGGTATTGTTTTGAAATAAGAGCAGTTCTTTCATTAATTTTTTTCGACCAATCTATATCTTTAGTACCCCTTCTTCCACTGGCTGGGATGTCCCGTTTTCTACCTTGAGGAATAGGGTCACCCTAACTTTAAGGTTATATTATACAGGGTATGTTCAGCGAAATGCGGGCCAAATCGTTTGTGCCAAAACTATACATCGCACAAAAAAAAAGTCTTGTGTTGTTTTGGTCCTGAGCCAGGGGCCTATTTAGAAAAATTATTACAAAGCAATGTTGCTAATAATGTGTATGTGGGCTAATTCTTGTGTTTATTTTTTTCTTCCAATTACAGCATACACGGAGGGTATCTCCAAGGAGGAGGAGTGGATCCCCGCCCCTGCCCGTTTGATCTGGATGAGCATCGTACCGGCGTGCGGTTGTGTATCACTACTGCATGGTGCGCGTTAAAGACCTCAGGCTAGCGGTTGTACCACGCTGGCTAAATTACTCACCTACAGCTGAGACAGCAGACGCCCACTGAGGCAAACTAACTTCCGACTGTATAAACATACACACATTTTTTTCTTTTTTTTGAGAAGGAGTGGGATTATGCAGAGAGGCTAGTGGGTTTTTCTATGGGTACGAAGCTGTCCGAAGTAAGGTCAGAATGGAAAAAGCACCACCAAGTTCCGCCTGGTCCCAAACAGCCACAATAATGAACACGGAATTCAGAAAAATAGTAATACGAAGGACTTACGCAGGCAGCCACACTTTTTGAGTTCGCAATGACATTTGATTATGATCACAAATATTCCTGCTTTGCTCAAGGTCGCCTAGTTTACACACCATATTGGTGATCTTTAGCGCAGCAGGAATATTTTTTATCAGAATTAAACGTCATTGTTAACTGAACAAATGTGGCTGTCTGTCTAAGTCCTTCGTGTTTTTATTCTTTTTACTTCTGTGTTCATTATTTCATTTTTTTTTCTCATGATTTAGTCCTTTGTGTTTTTGTTTCTTATGTGTTCATTATGTTATTTTTAACTTTTATGAGGTTTTAGTTAAATATATGATGCCCTCGTCATTTTCTAGTCCGGGAAACAGTGGTGACCTCGTCGTGTTCAAGGAGCAGTAATTACCTTTTCATCTTTTATTGCTTCCGGCAAACAACGGTGTCTGTGTGCGTGTGTGTGTGCGGCGTGTTAATCACACGGGATGATTTGGCGACCGAACGGAAAGACAAGGCCAGCGAGGAGCGACTGGGGGACTTTGAACATCACACGGTGCAAGGAAGGACTTCAACGACGAGGCTAGCAAGCAAGCCCTTGTCAAAACTGCTGTGCTCGACCGGAGAGTTGAATCAGAACTGTGACTCTGTGAGTAGGAATCAACGACTTTGGAACTTTCGTATAGTTTACAGCTGAATTGTTGCCTTCCGTTTGTTTTATTTTAATAGGTGTGTTTGTGCTATTACATTTTTAGTCTATTTTAATGGTTGTCCGTGCTATATTACAGTTTTGTTTCTTATCATTTTTTCTTGAACGGGGGAAGTACTTGTTTAGAGTTTTGGCGCTTTTATGTATAAAACTTTTTTTGCAAACCATATTCTCGGTCTGCTCCCTCGACAACCAATCCCGCCAAAGGGCTGTGACTTTCCGACGTCGAATGATATGTTACAATGTTTCCTAACTAGCGATCGCCTGCATTCTATCTTTGTAGCATACATATTTGTCAAAATGACAAATTCCGATCCAGGCCAATAAAGATTAGTCAGTGGCCTATTCTGTAGATATATCTACCTAAACACACGTTTGGCAGTGTGGGATAGCAGTAAAATGTATATTTTGTGGATATTCATAGAACTGCATTATATGATCCCATGTCTGGACCTGGAAAGTATGGTACCTGCCCCATGGCAATAATTTTCATGTGAAACTAGAAGGAGCCTCACTTGAAAATTGCTTTATATGGGGTGGGTACCCTATTTGCCAGGCCCAAACACGGGATCATATAAAGCAGTATATATATGCTATATAAGGAATTGGGCAGATATGGGTATATAAGGAATTGGGCAGATATGACTATATCCATCCAGATACGGCCTGATTATACATATCGGGCCATATCTGCCCAATTCCTTATATATTCATATCTGCATTTTTTAATATAAGTCCATATATGACATTTTTGTAAGGGATAGAAGCTGTGTATGGGCTGGACCAAACTGCAATCAGCCTTGTGTTATGTGGCACTGCTCTCCCTGTACACACAGGGGCAAGAGTGCAGCCGCATTGCTCCAAGCTGGTGTGTGGTTGATTAAATTGGTATATACTTGCCACCCCACTCTCAGCTTTTAGTGTAGCACCACGCACATCTTGTGGCAGTGCTGCACACTGCTCTGACGCATGTCATATATTTTTTTATTTTTTTTTCACAGAACAAGTGGCAGCAGCACCAGCTCCTGTGATGCAGAGCGTGTGCCAGTCAGGTGCAGCCTTGGGTGCCCTTAGCGAAAACTAAGACGTTTAAAATATACCACACTATAATTTGAGTGTATTTGAAGTACAGCTCATAATTGTAAGTACACGAAAAATAGACCGAAAATGCACACTTCTTTTTTTTTACTTAGTTCTAAAATATATTTCTGAAAATAGTTTTAAAATGCCTTCATTTAAACTACATTTGAAGTTATCTTCATGCGTTCTGAAATATGTAAATACTAAATTAGTAGGCATAAAATACCTTTCAATTAGATTTCTAAAAATATTAGTTTACTTCATGCAAAATATACTCTAACCCTAAAAAAAGGCAGCGATCAAAAATATGTGCAGAATGCTCTTAAAATACGTGGAAATCGTAAATATTGTTGTATTATACCCCAAGTACCTTTTGACTGCAATAATTTGGTAGTCTGATTTAAACTACCAACGTATTGAGAAGCTCGCCTATCAGAAATTCACTTCAAGCAGATGTGGAGTAACACTGAACTGCCTAAATACAACATTTGATTAGTTTGTCAAATGAGTTGTGAAGCATCGCACTGATGAATCAGAGAGGTTTACGTTGTTCCCTTTTTCTATCAAGAACACTCCTGATGAGTTTCTTGCACACCAATCACAAACGGGGTTCGGGAACTACAACCACAACACTTGCTGATGCTGGAAAGCTTCAGCAAGAGCTGTGAGCATATATGTTTGGCGTGGAATTGTGTTAGCGCATTGTTAGTTCACTGAATGTGTATACTCGCCATTGTATGTGATGTTAGTAGTGACTTTAATATAGTGACGTTAATGACCATATTAAATAGTCAACTAGTAAAGAAAAGCAAAATTACTATTTTAAAGTGAAGAAACTAGCTTGACTCGCTTCATCCTGAGTGGTGATATGCAGAGAAGCAATAACATTTCTTCTAGGAGCCGTTTTTGTGGATATTGTTTTAGCGAATGCGCCAAATTATTATTAGTTGTACCAATGCCTTTTAGTAAGAGATATCGTCCACGAACTTCAAAACACTGTTTCCCATTTGACAGACTCCCTAGGAGAGATAGAATACTTAGAACTTTAGTAAGTTCAGAGCTGGCCACCGGCCAAATGATTACCTTGAATATGTAGGCTATATAAGGCTCTAGAGTAGTCAACGGTACTGTGGTTCAGGTGTTCAGTGCGTCATGGTGTTTGTGTTCGTTTCTGATGTAGTTGTGCGATGTATTTAGTAGAGCCTTCAAATACCACAGAAATACATTTACTAACAAAATCCCCCAAAAAAATTGCGTACCCGCTTTTTATCTTGAGGGGGAAAGAATATTATTTTTGGCATATCTAAAATTATTTCTGATTAATATTTATGATATATTTTGAATACATTACGTGCGTATTTCGAATGCGGACAAAATAATACAGAATGAATACGAAATGAATATTGATATTCAATATATTTTAAATTTGTTTCAAGTACGGCCTCTTTTTGCTAAGGGTGGTACAGCTGCAAAACCTGGAACCTTAGATGGAGCAGCTGGTACAATCGGACCTGCATTCGCTGAGGCAGCTGCTAAAGCACCTCTGAGGTGGATCCATATCAGCTCCTAAACTTCCGAGAACGTGAGATGGTAAGTTGATTTGGTAATTTTTTGCTTTACAGGAGATACCTCTGGATAAAAAGCATTTCTATGCTTGCACAATGTCTTCATGATGAAAAGGCCTTGACATTTATCATTGACCATGTAGATCTCGATAAATGTTGCTCAAATGAGATCTTTCTTTCAGTACCATCGCCACAAATTATTGTTTTTTGGTGTCGCATCACTTCACCAGCAGTGGTGTAAGAACCAAGTTGATAATGTCTTGAAAAACATATTTAAGGCGACATCTCTTTGTAGAAAGTTTAGACCTGCATCTCTAATATTCTGCTCAACATTTTGAGTGCATAGGGCAGTAAGACTTGGAGCATCATATTCTCCATTAATTACCTTTGGCCCATGCAATAAACCCTTTTCAGAAGTGTGTGCATGACCAAGGCCGCCATTTCTTCAACGCGGATCCTGACTACGCGTTGGAAACAAGCGCCGCGTCAGTGATTGGCGTGGATAGGCGTGTGTGCAACGTCAGCGTTCCACGTGGACTTCGATCCAATCACAGCTTTCGTGTCCAAGAAATACCGACCGTCAATGTTGCTTGGTTAGGTTTTGAAAATGGTCTATTGTTCCTATGTTCACCAGTACATGGGAATGAAACTCCAGCAATCTTGGAGCATAAAGTGGCTTCTTTTCTTTTAAGGCGTTAGTTTTATAGTCCCAGCCACGCTCGAGGTTGCATATCAGTGGGCGCATCTTCTCATGTTCTCTATCAATTACGCCGACCGAAAAGTTCAGGGGGCGGGGTGGGGAGGGGAGGGGAGGGGGATTATGGAACACCATATAAGGAGCTGGGCTAGTCGGCAAAGAGGGCTGGAAAGGGAAGAGCGAAATCACAAGGCATACGGTCAGCCAGTGAGTGCACTGTCAGGTTTTTCTGAGCCGGCCAAATAATCTTTTCCAGCAGCCGACGCTACAAGAGGGCTTGCCACCCAGTACCCCTTGCAGTTCAACAGCGGCAGAATCAGGAGACCTAACAAAAGAGCTTGATGGCTCGAGCAGCGTAGTACTGTTGTATGGGCGCCTCCCAGGACGTTTGAAAATGATTCGAATAAGAATGAGGTTAAACTAACGAATCCTTCTTTTAATCAATATGCACGAAGCAGCATTTCATGAAAAGATGATCTCACCACCAAATACATCGGTTTCGCCTCCTCTTTCAATTTTTTTATAGGTGCATTTCTACGACCGTTGATGTCAAAGTGACATGGAAAGCCTGGTGTGACAACATAGTGAACCAGGACATAAGGCCAAGGACTGTGACCGAAGTGGCGCTGAATGCCAGTCTTAACAAGGACAGCAGGCTGCCTCTGACACCCAAAAAAGTGGCATTCTATCTCACGTAAATGTAACCTAAGCAGTTATTTGAAACATCTAGTTGGTATTTTACTGGGAGTTCACAATGTTTCGGTGGTCTTTGGATGGACCGCATAAAACTGACGGGATCGAGCACACAGGGGTAACATAATAGTGGAAGCTTTCAGTAAATTTATAGGAAGATTAGGTAACCTCAGTAAAACACAAAAGCAATATTTTTTTATACTTTACATGCAATCACCAAATTTTTTTTTGTACCACTGGCCTTTATTTAGGCTATATGAAGTAAGCAATGCCTAGGGCATTTCCTTTTTATGCCAATCATTTGCAGTTGCAATACATGTCACAGTGGCCCTGAATAATATCTGATGTCTTCACCAAAAAAAAAAAGGCTCTGCAAAATTTTCTTCTCAAGAGAATTGTTTCACTATGCAACAATTCTCGTTCTTCTTTTTGACTCAAGGGGGTTTATGTCCTGATCTTTGAATTGCTGAAGCCACCGCTTTGAGGCATGCCTTTGTAATAAATCACAGCACAATATGCCCATTTATCTGGTCACTTCGATGTGCCTATGGAACAATGTGAACACCCATTTGGTATTGTGTAAAATTTCAGTAGCTCAAGTACTTGTCATGCCGTGGCAAACAAAACCGGGCACCTGGTGGATATCGCTAATGCCTCGCTTGTAATGCCCGTCTAGGAACCTTGACAGCTAGTGTTAGTGAGTGTCTCGCCTCCGGCCACGACGAGAAAAGAGGGGAACGAGGAACTCCCCTTTCCCGGGAATGCCTTTTGTGTGTCGCAGAAGTCGCTATTGCCCCCCTACAAGATTATGGAAGATTAACCCGTCACTCAAAATTCGTACAAAAGCAGCAGCTTCGGTGGCTGGAACGACTACGACATCATCTCGACGTCAGCCTCGTCGTAGCTTTGCTCGTCTTGAGACGACCTACGTCACAATTGTGTTGGATGTCACGTGGTCTTCGCTGGGCCTTCTCCGAGCGCTTGCCAGTGTGGGCCGTTTATTACGAGAAATACAGCCACCAGGCTCACAATACAAACGTGCGATTGTCATTTACAGATATTGTGGATCATATTCAACCTATTTTTGAACACGATGGGAATATTTCAAATTTCGTTGAAGTATCCCTTTAAGGGTGTAACCAGCACCTTTTTTTATGGATTTTGGTTGTGGAAAATGTTGACGTGGTGACGGTATCTTGCATGAGCCCAATACTTGTCAAAACCAGGAACTGGACGTCAAAAGCCTTCAAATGGCGATGATTGCTAATTGCTATGTAGTCAAACCTACTTATATCGAACTCGCAAAAAACTGTCTACCAGTTCAATATAGACAGTAATTCAACATGAAAGCTTGAATGAATCTGACAACAAACACGACATATTTATGGCCTATTCGTCTGGGGCACACCGCACCCGTCCAGTGCAGTAAACTCTTTCCACTTTAGTACACAAAAGACTGGCGGAGAGAGAAGGAAGCTGCCCTCTCCCCTCCAGCCTTCCGTGTACCACGAACCACACTGCACCGGTGCGATGCGGGCACCAGACGAATTGGCCATTAAAAAAGTTGTTGACTCTCGAAGGAGCGTCGTCTGTACGTCATAAGGGACGCTCCACGTGGCTATTCAGTGGCCGCTTCTTCGTTTTTCAAGGTCTGACCGGCTCATCCTCTACCCACTTCCGGGCTGTTGACGCGGTTGCCCTCTCTGCAAGCTGGCTTTCCCCCAATGGGTCGCACACGTTGGGGGAAAGCCAGCTTGCAGAGCTAAACGGCGCTCTTGGCAGTTCGATCTATCGGGAGACGCTGCAATTTTCGTCCAAAATAACCGCAATTTTCGCTATGCATTTTATTGCAGCTACTAGTCTGTTCGAAAAGAGTTTGATATAAGGGATAGTTCGATATAATCGGGTTTGACATCATACAGAATGTGCCATTTTAATTCGAACATAATTTAAAAAGTGGCGAGAGTTACGTGGATGCCTTTTTCACTGTGTGTTTGTGGGACTCGGCGGACATAGATAAGGGGATAACTGTCACAATATGTTGACTAATTAACCAAGATTTGTTAATTAACTTTATAATTATTGATTTTATAGGGCATGTCGCAATTGCAATTTTCAAGTGTGTCATTTTAAAGGCTACTCCAAATGAAACTGTTCACGAAAGTGATGTGGCATGTGATCTAAATGAACATTTGTTTAAGCCTCACCTCTACAAGCTGTGCTCCTTTAATTATTTCGTCATTGCATATTTTTCAGAATGCCTAGGGATGAAGCACCGTGGCCAAATCACCATGTGGATGTCATTGCTGTAATGTCGACGACAGCAAAAGTGAACCACATACTGGGAGAAAAAATAAACGACTGGCGAAAGCAAGAGAAACGAAAGAGCCAAGCTGTAAATAAAGGTAGAACCAGCCGGTTCTTGGCAATGGTCTGCAGTGAAATACGGTGTCAAGCATGCATTCCCCCAAAGGGTCACACACAGATTGCCCACAGAGCATGGCGTTATGAAACCCTATGGGTTACCCACACGGCTCCCACAGGACTTTGGTCCTACACAGCTCCTATAGGATCTCTGCAGGACCCACAGAGCTCCCGTAGACACACACAGACTGTGCGGGGACCCATGGGGACCTATACCCCTACACAAACCCTGTGGGGACCCGCACACCCAAACAAACTGTGCGGGTACCCATAGGAACCCGAACACCCACAGAGTTTCTGTAGTCCCCACACGGTTTCATAACCCCATGGGTCTGCGGGTATTTTGAGCGAGGTACTTTATAAAGAAAAGTGGTGGACGATGCGTAAGTGAAACATATATTAATCTGTATAATTCTCAGTTAATATGTTTGAGAAAGTTATGTGAATGGGAGATGAAGCCTGTATTCCCTGGCCAAGCGCATGCCTGGGTCACGAAGGTGATGTAATATGTATTTCTTTCGTTTCCACAGTTTTCAAATGAAGTTGTGAGTGGCGCCTTTCGATGTTTGTGTTCTTTCTTTGATTCTTTTGCGCAAAACACCATGTTTCCTAAAGCTTTCTTTTTTTTTGAACTGAAGTGCGTGATAGGGGGTCTCCTTGCACGCGTTTTTGGCATTGACCGTGATACCGCGATGCTTTTTTTTTAGATGTCTTTGTATTTCTTTCGTGGACTCGTGCAGTCGGCATCGGGCACTGAAAAGAACATCATCAGCCTAAACGAAGGGAGATTGAGGCACCTTAGTTTTGTTAGCTGTGCACGTAGCCGACGCAAATGTGTGAGCTAGAATTTAGCGTGTTGCATAGGTCGTTTTAAAAAGAATGTAAGCAACCGTGTGATCCAGACATTGTGCGTTTATCAATGTTAATCAACGCGCTAAAAGGACAGTAGTTCGCCGTCATATCGCTTCCAGTAAGAACGTTAAGCCTCTGGAAGCCCACTTTCGTCAAACTTGGCGCAGGTTTTAAACGTAGTCGCTAAACTATGGGGCAAAAAATTTGATTCTAATACTTGTCTGGTTGAGAAGATTTCAGAGTAGAAGAGCCCATGCATTTTTTTTGGGGGGGGGCAAATTTTCGGCCCTTATTATTAAAAACTGCTGATCCTATTAGCGTCGGAGTGATTGTATTCGCGAGGTATGTAAAAAAATATTTAACCGCTTCGTGGAAACATATTTTTCGGTTTTGTCTTCATGGGGCCTCGAAGTTTGAGAAAAAGGCCCAATTTTTTGGGTTCAAATTTAAATGTCACAGAAATTAAAGTATAGGATAAATACAAACTGTAGGGCCGAGTTGCCGTGTAATAAGTAATTGTAGATTTGTATCCGCTAATAGATTTCCTTAGTGCATTGTCGTTATGAAATATAATTTAGAAAGCTTGCGCTTTGGTCAGAAAAAAGTGAAAGCCGTTTACAACTCCCTGTAACGCTGAATTGGAGCGCTGCTCTTGAGGAGGGGGAAGGAAGGGTAATCAGGGGAACGTATATCCCTCCTCCTCCTCCTCCCCTCCTTCTTTAATCTCCTACGGGGGGGGGGTCACTTGCCCTCGGGGAGAGGGGGCCCCCTCCTCCCCCAGGTCACGTGACCCCCCTCCCCCTCCTCCCCCAGGTCACGTGACCCCCCTCCCCCTCCTCTCCCGAGGTCACGTGACCCCCCCCCCCTCCCCTTGGGGGGTCACATGACCTTGGGATGACCTTGGTTACGCCGACGCCGACGGCGATAGCCACGCCGCTCAAGCCGGAAACGGGCGCCTAAGAGCTGCGCTCTAAAAAACATTATTTTACAAAACAACATTTTATTAGCTCTACGCAGTGGCACCATTCCTAAATTGTGCTCGTTTAGTTCCACTTGGCAGGGGCGAATGAGCCCGTGCAGTGCTGTATTTCCTCGCCACGGGGAATTCCCTAATTCCTGTGGTGCGGTGCAATTATATTCAGGAGTTCATGATGTTCATTTTCAAGAAATGCCTTTTTCTACTTCCCATTAAAGGCAGCGCCGGCTCTCGGGTTCCTACTCCGTCTCACGAACATGTGTAGTGATGACGAAGGCGTTGGCACAAGCCTGTGGCCTTGAAAAGTTTTTCTATGTGAAAATTATCGCAAAACAAAACGATTTTTAGATCTCTTCTTATAGCCTGTTCCCTGGGCCGTAGATATTACAATTGCTTTCCCCCCCCCTCCCTCCATATGGGGGCAACGTCGGAGCCACAAACACGAGTATGTTGCCCTGAACGATGGTTGCACTCCTCGACCGCGCGCGCTTGGCAGGCACGTTCTTGTATAATAAAATAAAAAAAACTGAAAGTTCGCAGGCGAGCTGGTGGACGTTGATCATGATGCAGAATGTGGGTCAAACGGCAAGATGTGCAAATTCGGTGGAGGAAAAAAAGCTCGCGGTAGAAAAGCTCACCGTAAAATTGCAGATGCGGAGAAAGGCTCACCGGCCTTTGAGCAGATGCGAAGAAAAGTTCATCAATGTTTGTTTTTTTAGAGCGCAGCTCTTAGGCGCCCGTTTCCGGCTTGAGCGGCGTCGGCGTCGGCGTCAGCGTAATCAAGGTCATCCCAAGGTCACGTGACCCCCCGATATCACGTGACCCCTCCCAAGGTCACCTCAAGGTCGCGTGACCCCCAAGGTGACCCCCACGTGACTGGGGGGTCACGTGACCCCCCGGGTCACGCGACCTTTGAGGAGGGGGGGTCACGTGACCTCGGGGGAGGAGGGGGAGGGGGGTCACGTGACCTGGGGGAGGAGGGGGAGGGGGGGTCACGTGATCTGGGGGGAGGAGGGGGACCCTCCCCCCGAGGTCACGTGACCCCCCCCCGGAGGAGATTGAAGAATGAGGGTAGGAGGAGGAGGAGGAGGGGTATACGCTCCCCTGATTACCCTTCCTTCCTCCTCCTCAAGAGCTGCGCTCCAATTCGGCGTTACAGGGAGTTGTAAACGGCTTTCACTTTTTTGTTCTTAGCTTAGCGAATTGTGCGTCACATGTGCAATTTAACGCCATTGGAATTCGTCACTTCATTAAAAATAATTACCCTCTTATTTGTAATATTTTTGAAGTTCATTAGGCATATTTACTAATTCCTCAGAAAAGAGAAATCAGCCATTCTGTGTAATAATTGCGCCGCAAGTCATAAAATCTGACACCCGTAAAAAGGACAATAATTTATTGACAACTTGACAGTGCACCGTCGGTAGCTCTATCAGATAGCGAGGTTTGTTTTTTGCGGGCTAATATGAATAGCGGTGTGGGAACCGTTTCAGCTCCGAAGATTGTGTAGTGCCTGATAGATAAGTGGGTGGTTGTTGATGTAATCATTGTCGGCTACGCTGTTTTCTTTCTGTTATTTCACTAATAAAACTTTAGTTGCGAGAACAGCATCGTCCTATAATGTTTGCTGTCTTCACTTTGTCTTTGTCGCTTGTGCGGTTTTCATCATGTACAACGTTTACCAACTCGCCCAACTTCCTACCTTACAAAAGACTAGTTCCTATATAGGTCAAGAGTAACAACGGTGACAGCTCTTGTCAAGAACAGACCTCAACAGCCAAGATATGCCAGTTTATCCTGTATAAGAAAAATGTTCACTTGAGTACACTCTATATCAGGCCAGATTCAATCTGAGTACGAAGGTGCTCAGATTGAATCTGGCCTGAGTTTTTATAAAAGGTAGACTGAAAGGGCTTGTTCTAAAACTTTCGTAACATTTTGAAAATATAATTTCCTTTATCTCAGTTCCGTCGTCATTATATACAGGGTGCGACCGTCAGGACTAACATATTTCGCTCGCTTTGCAAATTTTTTTTGTTGAAAACAGACATGCCTGAAATTGGGTACGCGGAAGTAGTTTTCGCAAAAAGAGTTATGACTTCTTTTTTTCCTTTTTTTAGAGATCAAGTCAGAGGTAGCAAAATATTAAAAATATAGCAAAACCAGCTGCCGTACATTTCCAATGCCCTGTACCGGATGCTCGCCGTTTTCACACATGTTTGTCAGCTTGCTCCTAGGTAGTCTTTGGTAATATAGTTCCATAAAAGTACTAATTATCGCGATTATCATGATCCTCACCAGCCTTTGCCATTAGTTTTTAGCGTTTTTACGTTCAGCAAGCCACCCGGGATCGAGCTCACAAATCTTAGCAGACGACAAACAGGCTGGTATCGGGCAAAGAAAATGCACGGCCTCCGAATTTGCTTTATTTATAATACTTCACTATACCTCAGAATTGTGCTAAATAATTGACAAAAAAAATTTTTGCGAAACTACGTTAACGTGCTAAATTTCAAGTATGTACTTTTGCAATTCGAATTTTGCAAGGGGTGCCAAAATTTTGGTCCTTACGGCTGCACCCTATATATTCTAAAGCGTATTTTGTAAACTATATTTCCTGAGATATGTCGCAACGAGGTAGGAATTCCATGATGTAATACACTGCAATTAATTCCTCAGTTCAAGAGCACTTGCAACTACGTTTCAGTTTTTCACACTACAATGCAAAGTTATACCTATCACGTGTATTTAGGCGAGATACCTACCAGACTTCATGGCAACCTTCCGATTCAGGTAAAAGATATATGGCTGATGTGGAAAAATCAATGTGGAGTCGTATGAACACGACGTCTGTTTTTTTTGTTTTTTGTTAATCTAGACTTTATTTTACTGTTGCGTCAAAAGTAAATAACGCAATTTCTTATTTTTGGTACCTTTTGTACACGTGTGAGCTTCTGGGTTCTGTTCTAAGCAGCAGACAGACGCCTTGGTGGCAGCAACGCAAAAAGCCTTTATTCCCAGACAGCAGCGCTCTTTTATAGATAACACTGCATGCCGGGCGAGCACACGTCATCGAGGTTATACAATCTTATCAGAGTCCGTGGCCGGTAGGGAACATTCCTCCCTCCTTAAATTAAAGCTACACGCGTTTCTTTTCGCGTTCATAATTGGAGGCTTGATAGCGATCTGGTGGACGTCTTGTGCGATTACTTCTTCGCAAAGGGGCCTCTTCGGGTGATGCCATGGCTGTAGCCGTGGTGATGTTTGAGGGCTGCGCTGCTGAGTGTTCTGCCTCAGACTGCGATGCCAGTTGCTCTCTTGAAGTGGCGTCACCTAAGCGTACGTCGTCCAGCTGTTCCGCAGTAGGACCGCTAACCATGGATTCACCAGAGGTCTCAAGTTCGGGAAGGGTTGTTGTAAAGTCCTGCTGACTACTGGCACGTAGAGCGGGCTCTGCTTCTTGCGCGACGTCCGGGTGGATGGATGTCTTCGGTCCAGATGTCCACCTGGGTCTCAAATGGTCGATATGGACAAAACGAAAATGATCTCCAACCTTGACTACAAACGTAGAGTCGCTTGCGCGTTGTGCCAGGAAAGCTTCCTCCCACGACAGGATTTCCCCTTTCGTAGTCTTCACGAAAACTGGATCACCAACTTCCATCTGCAGGTCCCTTCCTCGGCCCTCGTTGCGATGTGTGGCGTCTCGGTTTTGACGACTTCTCATGTCCTGCACAAAACTTGGTTTCAAGAGTGAAAGCTTTACTCGAGGTTGTCGTTTCAGGAACAGCTCAGCCGGCGTTCTTCCCGTTACAGAATTTGGGGTGTTCCTGTAAGCAAGCAAAAAGTCGCTAAGTCGCTGATGCAGAGTTCTGTGCTGGCCTGTTAAATTATCGTGAAGCACTTGCTTGAGTAGAGAAGCTTTTGTTGTCTGAACTAGCCTTTCTGCTGCCCCATTCGACGAAGCATGGTACGGTGGCGTACGAGTGTGTCGAATTCCGTAAGAAGCGGCGAAATCAGAGAACTCGTGCGAAGTAAACTGAGGTCTGTTATCACTAACCAGTTCTTCCGGGTAGCCATAGGCTGCAAATATCTCTTTGAGACAGTCGATTGTTTTTGATGTCGTTGTAGTACGGAGGCATTTTGCTTCGATCCACTTTGAGTAGGAGTCTACTAGAAGGAATAAGTTCGAGCCATCCTTCATGGCGAAGTCAACATGAACTCTCTGCCAAACACGAGTTGGATAAGTCCATGGATGAAGTGGTCGTGGTGCCTTCGCAGGCAAGGTCGTTTGACACACTTTACATTGACGGACAATGGCTTCGATGTCTTTGTCAATCAACGGCCACCAAACAAAAGACCTCGCGAGCATCTTCATTCTTTGCATTCCTGGGTGCTCTTCATGCAACAATGCTAACACTGCGTTTTTTAGTTCGTCCGGAATGATGACTTGTTGGCCCCACGTGACACAGCCTTGCTCGTACGATAGTTCGTTTGGCCGAACGTAAAAAGGCTGCAGTTTATCATTGTAGTGCACGGGCCAGCCAGATAAGGTGAACTGCACTACTTTGGAAAGAATGCGGTCCCTTTTAGTCGCACCCGCCACCTGGCTCGCAGTGAGAGGCGTTGAATAAAAGACTGCAAGAAATTCTTTGGTGTCGTCTTCATGCTTGACTGGAAGTGGCAGCCTTGAAAGTGCGTCGGCAACTTCCATGTTTTTGCCGTTTCTGTGCCGTAGCGTGTAGTGATAAGCTGCTAAGGTGATAGCCCAACGCTGAATCCTCGCTGCAGCCAGAGAAGGAATTGGCTTATCTGATGCCAAAATGCCCAACAGCGGTTGATGGTCTGTATAGAGCGTGAATTTGCGTCCATACAGGTATCTATGAAACCTGCTTCAACCAAAAATTATGGCCAGGGCTTCCTTCTCGCCCTGTGCGTAGTTACGCTCCGCTGCGTTCAATGTTTTGGAGGCAAAGGCGATAGGTCTCTCTGAACCATCGGGCATGACGTGAAAAATAACGGCTCCAAGACCGTAGGCGGACGAGTCGCAGCTTAATCCGATCGATTTTTTCACGTCGTAAAACTGTCACTTCACTGTCGATGAGACGCTGCTTAGATTCCACGAACGATCTTGAACATGCGTCCGTCCAAACCCAACTCTTGTCCTTTTTGAGTAGATCATACATTGGCGCAGCAACTGTAGCTAAGTCTACAGTTGAATGATGAATTTTGCGTAGAAATTCAGCAGGCCCAAGAAGGCTCGCAGTTCGGTTACATTGCTTGGCTGAGGTGCTTCCGTGATTGCTTTTATCTTTGTCGCAGTTGGAAAAATGCCGTCAGTTGTCACTTTGTGCCCAAGATAAACGACGGACTGCTTGAAAAATTCACATTTCTGTTCTTTTACTGTGATATTGTGCTTTGCCAGTCTTTCAAGTACCTTTTCCACGGTTTGTTGACAGTCGTCTATGTTGTCGCCTACGACGATGACGTCTTAGATATAGCAGCCCACCTTTGGAATCCCTTTTAAAACTTCGTCCATTAATGACTGAAAGATAGCCGGGGCGCTAGCGATGCCGTACGGAAGCCGCTGAAATTGAAATAATCCGAGATGCGTGTTCACAGTTAACAACGCTTTGCTTTCCTCAGCTAGCGGCACTTGTTGATAGGCTTGCGATAGATCTAGGACGCAGAAGATCTTTCCTCCGGCAAGCATAGAATACAAATCTTCCGGCAATGGCAAAGGGTAATGGTCAGTTTTCAGGACAGGATTAACCGTGACCTTGTAGTCGCCGCATAATCGTAATCCTGCGCCGCCTTTCTTCGCGACCACCACCAGAGGTGTTGCCCAGTCGCTTTTCGTGACCCTCTTCAGGATTCCGCTTTGCTCAAGCTTTTCCAACTCCTTTGCTACTTCCTCTTTCATCGCAAACGGTATTGGCCTTGCTTTTGAGAACACTGGTTGAGCCCCTTCTTTTACATAGATGCGAGCTTCGTAGTTCTTGACGATGCCCGGGGCGCTCTTGCAAACCTGGGAATACTTCTTCCGTAATGCATCTACCCTTTGATCCAGTGATCTATCCGCGGGCATACTGTACACTGCTTTCCAGTTTATCTTTAATTTTTCCAGCCAGTCTCTTCCCAGAAGAGCGGGCATCAACGTTCCGTTCTCTTGTGCTATCACTACGGGCAAAGTGATCTCGCTTCCTTCATGGTCTACCAAAACTTTTGCTTTTCCAAGCACTTTCAGCTTTTCCCCTGTGTAAGTGCGCAATGACACATTTGTTTCGACGCAATTTACATGCGGAAAGTACTGTCTGTACACACGCTCTGGTACGATCGTGACCGCTGCACCCGTGTCAACTATCATAGAGACAGTTTTCCCTTCAATCTTGAGGTCTACGCTGTAGCCCCTTTAATGTTTGCCTGAATAGAACACGGTATGGCAGCTCAATTCTTCGGATTCGTCGTCCGTGGTGTCGACGTATCTCACAGCCTTTGTTTTGGCTCCTTTCTTGCAAACGGCTTGCAAGTGCCCCTTTTTGTTACAATTTCGGCAAGTGTGGTTCCGATACCAACATTTTTCTGCCCTATGACGCTTTCCGCAATGCCAGCAAGCACTACGCAGTTCTTCATCTTGCTTATCTTTCGACCGTGATTCTGCCCCCAATTCCTTTCCCTTAACACGGTGTCATTCGCCGCGAACGGCGTTGACGCTGTGCGGTTTTCCGTCAAATTCATGCATTTGCTTTGCCTGTTGTGCAGCTAGCTCTTTCTCTAGCGCCGTTTTGCATGCCAGCTCAAACCTCAGGTCTGCTTGTGCAAAAAGAGCCCGTTGCGTTTCTTCGTCACGCAAACCAGCTACCAGTCTGTTCCTTAGTGCACCATTTAGAAACGCGCCAAAATGGCAATCTCTTGCCAGGTGCTTCAGCTCCGTGATGAAATCTTTGACACCTTCATTTTCATGTTGCATTCGACGATTAAATTTACAACGCTCTGCAATGATTGAGTGAGCTGGGCTGAAATGACCTTCTAGAAGCTGTTTAACTTCCCCGAAGGTCTTCTGAGACGGCAAATGAGGCACGACTATCCTCTTTAACTCTTCATATGCCTCCGCTCCGAGTACGTTGAGAAACAGCTCAAGTTTCTTCTCTTCAGGGACATCATTTATGTCTACGTAGTTCTCAAAGCGTTCGAAATACGAGCGTATGTTGTTGATTTTCGGGTTCAATTATGTCATCCTGCCGAGCTTAGGGCCATGGCCTGGTTCTGCCATAATGAGCAAACTTCACTTATCTGTAGAGCGGATTTCCTCGATGCGCCTTGTCCGTACAGTCCGTTCTCGTTCACTTGCTCCAACCGGCCGCTGAAGTTCATGCAGGGGCTCCGTGACGCCTTACTTCCACGAGGCGTTACTGCGCTGCTCCAGGCCGTCGATGGAAGCTGCAAGGGCTCCGTGTCGCCTTGCACCGTGGGCGGTTCAACCTAGTGACTGCTGTTGGCCGGCAGCGGCTGACTGCGCGCCAAATCCCATCCTCGTCGCCAGATGTTCTGTTCTAAGCAGCAGACAGACGCCTTGGTGGCACCAACGCAAAAAGCCTTTATTCCCAGACAGCAGCGCTCTTTTATAGATAACACTGCATGCCGGGCGAGCACACGTCATCGGGGTTATACAATCTTATCAGAGCCCGTGGCCGGTACGGAAAACTCACCAGCCTTTGCCATTAGTTTTAAGCGTTTTTACTTTCAGCAAGCCACACGGGATCGAGCTCACAAATCTTAGCAGACGAAAAACACGCTGGTATCGGGCAAAGAAAATGCACGGCCTCCGAATTTGATTTATTTATAATACTTCACTATACCTCAGAATTGTGCTAAAAAATTGACAAAAAAACTTTTCGCGAAACTACATTAACGTGCTAAATTTCAAGTATGTACTTTTGCAATTCGAACTTTGCAAGGGGTGCCAAAAGTTTGGTTCTTACGGCTGCACCCTATATATTCTAAAGCGTATTTTGTAAACTATATTTCCTGACATACGTCACAACGAGGTAGGAATTCCATGATGTAATACACTGCAATTAATTCCTCAGTTCAAGAGCACTTGCAACTACGTTTCAGTTTTTCACACTACAGTGCAAAGTTATACCTATCATGTGTATTTAGGCGACGTACCTACCAGACTTCATGGCAACCTTCCGATTCAGGTAAAAGATGTATGGCTGATGTGGAAAAATGAATGTGGAGTCGTATGAACACGACGTTTTTTTTGTTTTTTTTTGTTAATCTAGACTTTATTTTACTGTTGCGTCAAAAGTATATAACGCAATTTCTTATTTTTGGTACCTTTTGTACACGCGTGAGCTTCTGGAATAATCGGCGCAGAAAAGTTCGACGCGTAGGACATTCGCACCTCGAACAAGCACCAGGATTCTCGAATTTGCCAGAACACTAAAATGCAGGGATAAACAAAAGACACGTCGCCCCCAGGAATCGAACCCTGGCTTTTCACGTGGGAGGGAGGTACGATAACCGTTAGCCCACGCGCACGCTGCCTGCTTGGCCAGCTGCGCGCGCGGCATTTGGCGCGGAAACCCCTGGAGGTGGAGTTGCAGTAATACCGCGCGCGCAGCTTGCCAATCAGGCAGCGCGTGTGTAGCCTAACGGTTATCGTACCTGCCTCCCACGGGAAAAGTCAGGGTTCAATTCCTGGGAGCGACGTGTATTTTGTTTATCTCTGCATTTTAGTGTTCTGGCAAATTCGAGAATCCTGGTGCTTGTTCGAGGTGCGAATGTTCTACGCGTCGAACTTTCCTGCGCCGATTATTCCAGAAGCTCACGCGTGTACATAAGGGGCTTCGCGTAGCGAGCCACAGTCAGTTTCGCCCCAGCGTTCGACTCTGCTCTACGCCGACTTCGACGCCCGCGACGCTCAGCTGATATCTTCTGTTCCTGTGGAAAATCAAGAAGGATGAAGTGGAAACGAGAGCGAGTGAAGGAAGACGACGACGAGGCAGGAGGGTTTTCGTATAGTTGGAACTATGAGAACGACTGATTAAACGGTACGCCCTTTACTGCTCCGCCTATTTAATTCTGAATCGAGAAAGATCTTCGACATTTTGGTGCCAAAACCCGGGAGACGGCTTCACGACATCATCTCCGAGCCCAGACGAAGCTGCAAATTTAGCAGGTACTGGTGATTTTCGCTACTTACCCTAACAGTGGAACTCGGAGACTTTAACGACGGAGGCAAACCATCGGGATTGTAACGCGAAGATCTTTCAAGAGGAATTCCTGCCAACCAAGCGAAAGCCAATCAACCCTAACGTATCTCAATGGACAGATTGAAGGCGAAGCGTACCACTCGACGAGCCCAAAACACCAGGATGATAAATGACGCTACCACACTGCTGAACAGCCCTGATATAGACCTGAGCAGGCTCATAGGAATCAAAGAACGCCTGACTACGAGCAACGCGGAACTTGATAGAATTAACGAGGAGTTAGAGCCGCTGCTATCAGCAGAAGAGTTCGAGGACGAGTACGCCGCTGCTGCCGAATACCAAGGCCATGCCGTCATGTTTATTGTGCAGCTCCGCTTCAAGATTGAGGAATTGGAGACCAGCAGACGTCCCATGGTTCCGGCAACAGCAACGACTACGCCCAATGAGCATGACACAGTCTTCAGGATGAGTGGATCCAGACTACCAAAACTGGACATCACTACCTTCAGGGGGGACGTCACCCAGTGGCGGACGTTTTGGGAACAGTATGAAGGAACAATTCACTCAAATCGCAAGTTGTCAACTACGGAAAAATTTCATTATTTACGCCGCTACGTGACTGGGACTATCCACAACGGGAGCTTGCTATGCTGATGCCATTCAACTACTAAAGCAACGTTTCGGTGATCAAAGGAGAATAGAGCAAGTACATCTGGCGGCCCTTCGAAATCTTCCCCGTGTTCGATCCTCTACAGACACCATGGGTCTGAGGAACTTGTACGACACTACGCAGCTGAACATTCGAGCTCTCAACTCACTAAACGCGCCGACCGGAAGTTTCGTGGCCATGCTTTGTGATATTCTCATCACCTCGATGCCTTACGACATTGTGGTGCAATACCACAGACAAGTTTCATACAAGGCTCCAAGCAACGCGCCTAGCAGAGGAGGGCAACGCAACTACATCGCCTGCATCTGCATCTACGTCAGAACTCGACGAAATGCTACAATTTCTTCGAATTGAAGTAGAAAGCAGGGAAAGGAGCAATTACAGCGGAGCCCGTGCAAACGAGCGAAAGCAAGAACCTCGTGCGTCTGCTTCGGAACTTCACAGCTCACATAGTTCTAGGCAAACAACAGGCGAGTGCTATTTCTGCCATTCCAAGAGACACGCCACACATTCTTGCGACTCTAAGAAGACTCTTGTGGAGAAGAAGAGGTTATTAGGAAAGGACATGAGATGTCTCCGCTGCACCATCAAAGGACATCGCGCAAGAGATTGCAAAAGGCAGCTACGGTGCCCAAATTGTAACGGTGGACACGCGATAACGATGTGTGATCCGTCATTCGCCCGGACAAGGAAGAAAAACACGAAGAAAGACTCAGTCGTTTGCGTGTCTTCCTCTGATCCTAAGCACAAGACTTCTAGTTAGCTAGGTGAGAGCAATAGCGTCCACCTACAAACATTTCGTCCGTGGGCCATCAGTGAAATAGGCAGTAGCTATATCAGAGGCATCATTAATGGAGGCAGTCAACGGTCGTTCATCACAGAACATATCGCACGCTCCCTAAATCTCAGAATATTAAGAAAGACGAAGCTAGCACTAAATACTTTTGTTAGCACCTCAAGCAAAACCTTGCAACATAGCAATGTTGCTGAGGTTCGAATTAGAAGCCAGTATAACAAAACTGAGTGCACAATCCAGGCAATTACCATACCGGTAATTTGCCAGGATATACCTACCTTAATTGCCGAAGACACTTTCGCCCGTTTTCTGAGGGATCGGAAGAGAAATCTCGCTGATGACATAGTATTTTCTCGCGTACTAAGAACACCAGAAATAAGTCTTCTCATCGGATCAGGTCAACTATGGAAGCTTGTAACAGGTGAAATCCTTAGATCCAAGGAAAGCAGTGGATTGGTAGCCCTAAACACTGCGATGGGATGGACTCTCCAAGGACCCTCGATACAAAAGGAAATACTATTAAAAACGACCCTGATTGTGAGCGTCCTCAGCGCCCAAACCATGACCGACGAGGAAGCAGCGACCCAAACTCTCAAGGCTTTTTGGGAACTTGGCATCATGGGAATCACAGACGTGGAGACATCTAACACTCAACAGAGTGTAGAATCGCGCTTTGACAAGAGCATTGTCAAGGTTCGTGAAAGGTACCAAGTAGCATTGCCCTGGAAAGAAGACTGTGTGGAGGTGTTGAAGAATAATCGTCAGATAGTTCTGACACGCCTACATCGCCTGATGAAACGAATTTCGGTTCAACAAGATCTACTTCGGCGTTATGACGAGGCAATACGCCAGTATATGAAGATGGGACATGCGGAACTAGTACCACTCGGCCAGCACGATCAAGCTGAGAAACGAACATATTACATGTCACATCGGGAAATCCTCAAAGAAGAGTCTCTTACTACGAAGTTTAGGGCGGTGTTCGACACTTCATCTCACGAAAAAGGGTGAGAACCGCTTAATCACTTTCTCGAAAAAGGTCCTAACGTGAATCCAGAAATACTTCGAATCCTTCTTCGCTTTAGAGCGCATGCGATTGTACTAACTGCAGACATCGAGAAAGCGTTTCTACAAATCGAAGTTAAAAGGGAAGATCACAACGCATTCAGGTTCCTGTAGTTTGAAGACGAGCTTCTTTCCCAGATGAAATTTAAGAACATTCAGGAATGGCGGATGACAAGAGTTCTTTTTGGAGCGACGTCGAGTCCGTTTATGTTGTCTGCAACTATACAGCACCATCTGAAGAACGTCACTAGAGATCAAGAGAGAATTGCAAAAATATTACAGGGCTCATTCTACGTGGACGAACTTCTTGTGGGTACAGATACGCTGGAAGAAGCAACCGAATTGTACAAAACCTCCAAGATCATCATGAACAATGCAGGCATGAAGCTAAGAAAATGGTCTAACGATGCTGAACTGCAGCAAATTATGGATGAAATAGAGCCAGGCGTGATAGCAGAAAACACTGACAGAAGATTCTCGAGGATCTCGAAAGTATTGGGGATGACCTGGGACAAGTCCAAAGATTGCTTCAAATTCTCAGTGGATAGTCTTATCTCATTTCTACAAAACAAACGATACACTAAACGGTATGTGCTACAAGCAGCGTCACGAGTCTTCGAACCGACGGGATTGATTACACCATTCACGATACGAGCAAAGATTCTATTGCAGAGTTTGTGGAGGCTCAAACTAAAATGGGACGAAGAGCTTCCGGAGCGCCAGAGAGGAGACTGGGAAGAGTGGTGTACTGAGCTGTTTCAGCTCTACGGTATTTTAGTTCCAAGACACCTCAAGAATGGGCTGACAGAAGTCATCGAAACACAGCTGCACATCTTTGTCGACGCAAGTACACAAGCCTATTTAGGCTTGTGTACTTGCGTCGTGCCACATGCGAATCGAAACTCAAAGCGGAGAAGTTTCAACCTCTCTAGTGACAGCTAAATCAAGGGTTGCGGCGATCAAAACATTAACGTTACCGCGTCAGGAACTGTTGGGAGCTGTTGTTGGAACAAGATTCCTAGGCTGCCTACACAAGACCTACCCTGACATTCCTTTTCATAATACCATGTGGACGGATTCCACTGTGGCACTTAGTTGGATTCAGGGCTCAGTATAAACATGGAAGCCTTTCGTAAAACACCGCGTACTAGAAATCCAATCACAAAGTGTTTCCGAAAACTGGCGGCACTGCCCTGGGAACAGTAACCCTGCGGACCTGCTCACGAGAGGAGAATCAGCAGCAACGCAGCGGGATAGCCCCATGTGGTGGGAAGGACCTAGCTGGCTTGTTCAAGATCCAGTTGAATGGCCTAAAGACCAACCTACTTCAGATACTCACTTGGAACTCAAAAGCAACGAGCACTGCAGCACCAAAGTATACTTTCAAAACACAAGTCTTGAAGCAATGGCAATCCTTGATGTGACGAAGTACAGTAGCCTGTCGACATTGCTTCGGGTTACAGCCTGGGTTATCAGGTTTGTCAGCAATTGGAGGAGCGAAAAGCGGGAAAGAAAAGAAGGACACTTGAAAGCTGCCGATTATGCCGCGGCGGAACAATATTGGATAAGGCAAGTACAAAACGAAGCCTTCGAAAGGGAAGTCAGCTTACTGACCAGAGACCATCAAGTGGAAAAAAGCTCACCCCTGGCTGATCTTCACCCATTTCTGGACCAACATCGTATACTCAGTGTAACAGGAAGGCTACATGAGCTGCACGCTCCAAGTGCAGTGAAACATCCTATCATTCTGCCGAACGACAAGCATTTTACACAACTGATTGTCCTGAATGCGCATAACCAGTTGCTTCATGAAGGTGTGACTAGTACGATGACTGTTTTGAGACAGCGATTCTGGATACCTCGAGCACGACAGTTAACCAAGAAGATAATTCGTACATGTCGTATGTGTCGTAGGTTCAGTACTAAACCAACTCTGCTGCAATTCGCTCCACTTCCAGCCAATAGAATCAACGAAACAAAACGTTTCGAGGTGACGGGAGTGGATTTTGCAGGACCACTCTATGCGAAAAACCGGAACGGAAAGATGAACGATGCTAAGACTTACATAGTCATGTTCACCTGTGCCACAATGAGAGCGGTTCATCTGGAATTATCAACTAATCTTTCAACTGACGCCTTTCTTTTGGCATTTCGGCGTTTCATTTCGCGCAAACGAGTACCCAGCACGATATTCTCCGACAATGCTGAAACATTTAAAAAGGCATCAAATGACTTGAGGAACATCCTGAAAAGCCTGAACCACCCAGACGTCAATTCCTACCTTGCTCAACACAGAATACGGTGGAAATTTATTGTTGAAAGAGCTCCTTGGTGGGGAGGGTGGTGGGAACGGCTCGTGCGCTCAGTAAAGACAACACTCAGGAATGTCTTAGGAAGAAGCAGCCTGGGCTTCGAAGAGTTGTCAACAGTCCTCTCTGAAGTGGAGGCTAATATGAATTCGAGACTTTTAA
The DNA here is from genome assembly GCA_013358835.2 of Ixodes persulcatus. Taxonomy (NCBI): domain Eukaryota; kingdom Metazoa; phylum Arthropoda; class Arachnida; order Ixodida; family Ixodidae; genus Ixodes; species Ixodes persulcatus. The sequence continues at coordinate 63,329 of JABSTQ010005872.1, read as the reverse complement.
CATACGTCTGTTCAGAAGTTGACGAACCGGCACCACTCTGCCCGGCTCACTTTCTGGTTGGACAAAACTTGACTGTTTTACCAGAAATGAACGGCACGGAAGAGACAACAGCTGCTCGACCATTTTTGGACCAGGTGGAGAAAAGAATACATCTTGGGACTACGATCTGCTCATCACTACCCTAATATCAAGTCCACAAACCTGGATGTGGGTGACGTGGTACTTCTTGAAGAAAAGAACTGTCCACGGTATTTTTGGAAACTGGTAAAAGTTACAGACACCGTCAAAGGAAAAGATGGTCACGTTCGAGCGTGCATCGTCAGGGACCAACACGGAAATGTTTTTCAAAGGCCAGTTCAAAAGCTATATCTCCTTGAGATTCATCACGCTTCTCCGTCTCTGGAGGATGTGGAAAATCAAGAAGGATGAAGTGGAAACGAGAGCGAGAGAAGGAAGACAACGACGGGGCAGGAGGGTTTTTGTATAGTTGGAACTATGAGAACGACCGATTAAACGGTACGCTCTTTACTGCGCGGCCTATTTAATTCTTAATCGAGAAAGATCCACGACTGTTCCCTTTTATTTTGTTTGGTCACAAGTTCGCCTCATTAAACGTTTAGTTTCTTTAGTTATTCTCGCCTCATCGTTTGTCATTCGTGACAATATTTTATAGTATTTTTTTAATCTTCCGTCTACATGTTGCACATTTTTGATAAAATAAATGAAAAAAAAAATAATATTGCGTGCATGTTTTGGTGTGTAATTGACTGCTGTGCGAAGTGGTACCTTAGTGAAACATTGACAATCTACAGGCCTCGAGCTTCGGAATTTTATATCTCGGCTAGAAAATTAGCTACGTTATTCGGATATATCTGTATACTCCTACCAAGAACATGGCTTTCACATACACATATTTTTCTTACATAAATATAAAAACTATGACCCGGACTATCATTGTACGATCTGACATGGAAACAGCGATCTTGGAGCGACGGGATCAGAACGACCCATTTAAAACTTTGAATATTTGGAAAGACCGAAATGGCAATTGAACAGAAACCGATCAGCAATCACCTTGCGAGGTTCCGGTCGCCTTTATGTTAGTATATGTTAGTGTCCGGCAGCAAGAGGCGAAGGCATTGGCGCTACGTTTCCAGGATGCAGTGACTTCAGCGCCGACTAAAAGATCTTCTTGGAAAGGTCTACGGATGTCCAGCACGTGACTTCGACGCGACGTACCAATGGCCATTCCTCTCTGCTCTTGTCGAAAGCAACGAATTCGGTAGTGTGGAATACGTGGCGCAGAAGGTACATGTCTAGCACTAAGATCCTTCACAGTGGCCGCTGATATCGCGTCACTGCAAACTAAGATGCCAGCCGGCGTTGGTGCAAGCAAGGGTACCTCAATGTCCCCCTGTTTAGGGTGATGCCATTCTTTGTTGTTCCCATTTCTAACCCGAAGCCGAAAGCACGCGCTTACAGGGAAAATAGAAAAAAAAATCGTTGGGAACAAAATGCCACCGTAGCACTGTCAATGCAGAAAGTTTGTGCAGGGAGGCGCTCTACCACGGGCTCTAAGACAAAGAAAGAAACAAAAGCGTCGGAACAAAATGGTCAGATATTTTCAACCTTGGAAAGCGCGCATGAAGGCTTCCCAGTGCAAGCCATGTACAGGATTTCCTATGACGAAAATGAAACAGATGGGCTTCAGAGCTCGCGTCTGACAGAGAGAGCGAGAGAGAGAGCAAGAGATGGACATGGGCGTGCGGAGTAAGGTACAAGGGTGAAAGGGGGGGGGGGGGTAGCTGCCTCCATCCTGTCTTAGGTTTTTGAGGGTGTAAAATGCAGTCCTATGGATCCAAAGTCAAAAGTGGTCTCTGCCATTAAAACATAAAATAAAAAAAAAAACGATGTGTTTATTTTGTGTATGCTTTCCTGGATAGATGATAATGGCTATACCCTTGTAAGAGGCGGTAGCTTCCCTTGCCTAGCCTAGAAATATTTTCACCCTTCACCTTCATATTTTGCACTAGTTTTGGTCTCGTTAAATTCTCGAATCCACGAATCTTACAAACCTCCCCTTTTTAAGTGTACTCATTCTTTGCTTCGTTCTTCCAAAATCGCTAGCAAAACCCAGCGGTCTCGCCTCGACCGTTGACCCCTCAGTGAGTACAGGACGAAGACCCGCGCATCCCTAAACCAGGCCTGTTAGTAACAACTTAAAAGTGACTCATTGCTTGTAATCAATTACATTTGTTGTAGCTTTTTAACGCCTCAATTACTTTTTATCCGGTAACGTTCGCAGTAACTCTATTACTATTTTTTTGTAATCAATTACAAGTAATCAATCCTATGTTTCCCTCTTGCCCGTCTTTTTGTTTATTCTTTCAGATAATTTAATGTTTCCGAAATAGATAAAATGATTTAGTTGAGTTTTTTTTACGTAAAAACATTGCTCTGCCTGTCTATGCTTCACTCACCTATCTTGCACCAATGTTATACACTTTTTTTGTACCTTTAAACATCTAAGACAAGATACAAATATACCAGAAAAATTGGAATGTCAACGCGCACTGCGACGCAGTAACTGTCCAGCTGTCGAGATGGCCTCGTATACTGTGTACGGGTTGCTCGATCCGGGTTTGCTGTGGCATAGATGACTGTGTTCTGCACGCACTTCATCTAACCACAACAAAGACCGTCCCTCCCTCACCCCGCCACAGTTTCCATCTCGAAAAAAAAATACAAAAAGAAACAAAACGCTACCACATTGAAAATAGGCATGCACATTTGATTTCGTATCAAAAATGTAAAAAAGTAACGTGAAAAGTAGTCAATTACTTTCTGATAATTTTTTTAAAAATTAGTTTTCTGATCTAGTCATATTTTACTATAAACAGTTACATTTTTTCATAAAGTAATTGTGCAGGACGTTACGACACACGGCTACGGAACATCGGCCGACTCTCTTTTACTCGTACATTACGTCCCCTTTCCAGGCGTTTCTGGTACCTCTACGATTTCTACAGACGCTTTGCATACGCGTCACAGTACAGCCGCCATTTCGTACCTTTAGAATACAACTAAACTGAAACTGAAAGTCGACTATGGCGGCGCCATCCACAGCTGCCGCAAGGTGTCTATAGCCCGGTGGGACAAATTGTCTGGCTGTACACAGAGCAGTGGTATCATGGAAAGAGATCAGCTCTTTGAATCTGAAAACTTGAGCGCCATGAGTGGGGAGGCCGTGCGGGAAGCCCACCTGGCAAAGTTCGAGCCCCGGAGTTACTTCGAGATCACCAAAGAATACCGCTTGTACATGTTCCATCAGGAGGAACTGCATTGCATATTTTTCTCAGGTTGGTTTTTACGTATCCTTTAGGTTGCACCATCATTCTTTTCAAATTGAGAAAAGAAAAAAAACATGTGCACGGCTAAAGTTATATGTGAGGTTATTTCTCTACAGCGTGTCGCAACGTGGAAGCTGCGCCAGGATTAAAAATGCAGCGTAAAATAGTTTAATCTGAGATAGGCAAATGGCTGCTCTAATTCCGTCTTCGCCTCGATTATTCGAGTCCGCATTTGCGCGCGAAAAAGGGGTGAGCAGGAGTAGGATGTAAGTGAGACGAATTGCGTTTGTGTGCTTCCAGAGCGGCAAGTAAATTTATTTCTGGGGACAATCGTGAGTACCGAGAATAGACTTCTTCCAAAACCGACGCGCCCCATCGCGGCGAAATTCCACGCAGTGCACTCTGGGAACTAGTTGGCCACCCAGTTTCGGTTTCGACTGGGCAGCCACATCTCATGCTATCACGCCGCGACGGAACGCGCTGCTTGCGTTTTCGATTATCTGACTTATTACGAATGTACAATACACTCATTCTTGAGCGATACAAAACGAAGACCGAGGCACTTTCCTTGGTTCCCGAAACACCGAATATTGTGCGTGCGTATGCAAACGTAGTAAGACGTGACCCCATTCACACGATCATGAAGGTACCTTTAGCTAAGGGACCTTTATAGTCAGCGGCGAATCAGTTCGTGATCCTCCGCGCGTGGCGTGTGCTCGCGACTCAAGAGCGCGGGTTGATTCGCCGATTGGAAAGGGACCTATGTTAAGGCCGGTTCACACATACAGCGGAGCGCTACGTTAGCGCTCCAAGGAGCGCTCATGTGGCGCTTCCTAGCGCGTGATGTAGCGCTCGGTTAGCGCTTCAGTAGCGCTCTGTTGGCGCTACAGAAGCGCTTGGTTAACGCTCTATTAGCGCTTCAGAAGCGCTTTGTTAGCGCTCTGTTAGCGCTACAGAAGCGCTTTGTTAGCGCTCTCACGTTCCCTGTGCCGTGCTTGCAGCTGCGGAACAGCGCGTGCACAGCAATTTCTTTGTTGTTGTTTTTCTTTGGCATTGAAAGACGACGAAGTAAAAGAGCCGCTCCCAAGCAAAGGGTCGGGCAGGCGATCCAGAGTCATGAACACTGAGCGACTAATTGATTAGGTACGACCTCATCGCTTTCTATTTGATATGCTTGTCCCCGGTTTCAAAGACACACAGCTAAAAACAATCGCCTTCGAAAGAGCTCTGTTTCTCGGTCCCTCAGACTAGGAACAAGGTTCGCCGGGTACCCGTTGGTATCTCGGTGGCGAAAGATTTCGCGCACCCAGAAGGCTCTTCTGGGCGTTAAGCCGTCCACACACATATGCACTAACCGCGTACGGTAGGAGCATTTGTCGCCGTTCTTTTTCAGCTTCCCACATGTTCGCCATGGTGCTGCTGATGCACACCCGACCACAGGAACCGGAACCGCAGTGCACGCGCTAATCCGCAGCACCGCGGTACAAGAAGAGCTACTGAAGCGCTAACACGGCGCTACTGAAGCGCTAACAAGGCGCTACTGGAGCGCTAGCAAGGCGCTACTGGACCGCTAACAAGGCGCTACTGGAGCAATAATCACGCGCTATATTCGAACGAAGTCACGCGCTAGGAAGCGCCTCATGAGCGCTTCTTGAAGCGCTCACGTAGCGCTAACGTAGCGCTTCGCTGTATGTGTGAACAGGCCTTTAAAGGTACCTTTATGCTGGTCGTGTGAATGACCTCACCCCACGAGTGCATCTTTGAGCTCAATTTCAATAATCACGTCTAATACCAGTGAACTACAACTGAAATTTGGTCACCTTGAACCTTACACGTATTTTGTTTGCAAACATCCACTTCTTGCTACTTCATTGGGCGAAAAGCAAGCCGCATCCCCACAGGATCAAAGTTGAGCCCAGCGTTAACGCATCAACTTCTCAGGAAACGCAATGAATTCGACCTGATTCGACCTCACTACTGCACAGAAGTTACTATGATGTCTTCCTCGTGTCATCACATATATCACACTCAAATTTTATGCTGATAGATGATCAAGTTTTCACAAACGCCGAGATCGGCTAGCTACGTAGGAGGCCCTAACAAGCGTCCCCTATACTCCTCGCTAAGTCTTTTTTGACGAGTTTTTACTGACGCCCAAGATCTGTGCCTGAACGGTGTGTCTGGATATTATCTCGGCATACTCAGTCAGGAAGAAAGCAAACATATTACAAATGCTATGACCATTAGCAACCGTCAAATGCGCTTTGAATAATTTCGTTCGTTTGGCGCACCGCATAGGGGTTCACGCCCGTCCGGCGCACTTTCGGCAAACGGTGCGACATTCTTCACACAAGTGCTCGACTTTTACCTTCTTAAAACGGTTTGTATGTGCGAATGTGCCTATATGATTGCAGGATAACTTTATGCGCATACGCGATGTTGAATATTCGTGGAATGCAAGCGGATAGGAACTTCACTTCGTGCAGCGCTGCACTACAGGTAAGAGATAAAAAGTGTGTTAAAATTGAGCTTTTCAATGGCGCCTCCGAGTTTTACCTCGCGTACTCAGGCGTATTAAGGAAAACAGTAATTGTAAAAGATTATATTTCGTCTATGGATCGCACGAAACAAACAAACTTCCTGATCAGCAACACTAATGTAAAGCCGCGAGCTCGACGTATGCATACTTATTGGTTGCTACAGCTTGGTGATTCGTACACAAGCAATTGATCCCCGAGCTTCGCAGCGTCGAGATTCCCAGCACTGGCTCGTCCACATACCTCCAAACGCTAAAAGAAAGGCTCAAGTACAAAAATACAACAAACATGTGTTAAGACAAGCTATACGCCTCGGGCTTGTAGTAAAGCTTCGAGATCTGGCCATTTATGTTTGTTTAGAAACCTCAAATGACGCTCTCGGGACCAGAAAACATGATATAACGGCCGCTAATAGTCCACGCTCTGTGTATAATCTCTTGTCGACGTGTCGATCGAAACCGAAACCATGCCAATCTCCTCCCTGGCCAAGTAGTTCCCAGAGTGCAACGCGCGCCGTGTTGCATGCAGGGCTTTATGGAAGTAGTCCATTAAAGGAAACAACAGGCAGTTCTTACACCTGCTGGGCGCAATCAGTTGGAACGTTATATTCACGTACCAGTCTTGTATACCTTCCTTCAAAAGAGGAACTAACGCTCATTCCTCGACCCTCTCAAACTTGGAAAGAAATCCTGTTACAAGTTCCAGTGGTTCGAAAGGAACGCGTTCTCGTTACATCTTAAAGTTTCGAGCGTCTCGTTGCATTAACGTTGCGTTTTCGTATTTTAATTAAATTGCGTTCTAGAAAATATGTAGATAAAATAGAGCGAGGGAGCGAAAAAACTTCACGTCGAACTCCGTGCCGTGTCACTTCAATCGCGTTTGTTTTCAGTCTTTTTTTTTTTATCGACAATTTGTTTGGCGTTTTTTTTTATCCCTCGGAGTCGGAGGTTGAAATAGACGATAGTAAAAAAACCCGAGTGCCTACTAAATTCGTGTAAAATTGCAGAAAAACAAAAGCGGGGAAAGTCGTTGCTCCTGCCGTTCCCTCGGAACCGTTACGAGTTTCAGTTTTCCACCGATGCAAAATGTAACGGACGCGTTCTTCCGCTCATTCTAAAGGGGAACGCATTCGAGGAGCGGCGTTCCTTGGAACGCCGTTCCGCAAAACACTGGTACTTACATGCCTTCTGAGCCGGTCACGTGGCCAGAGTGTTCCTCTTGGGGTGGTTTAGACATCGGGAGAGATACCCCCACATTCACCAGCAAACCGCCCCCGGCATCAAAGTATCAGAGCTTGCCGTTGCTTCATGCAAACGTTATAAGCGATTTTCAAAAATGCTTAGTAGGAAAATGGCTGCCGTGGTAACCCTCGAATTCAAGGGGATGGATAGCCTGAGCTACCTGTAACGGATCTCATTTTCCCATTTAAAATGACGGAAAATCACGTAACTTTTCAGTAAGATAGCGGGTTGTTCGGAAACTTTGACATAACGTCCGGGCCATTAGAGCTACATTTGGGCGTGTACTAAGCTATTGACGATGAGTGTAATAGTCCATTTTCGCGATAAAAATAACATTGCTATTTTTTTTTTGTTTTTTTTTCGGAGGCATGGTGTAGTTGTTAGAAAAAACTCATAAAACACAGTTGTCCTGCGTTACTCTCTTTTGTTTTTTTCCGTGTGTGTAAAGCGCAACTAATGGCTGGTATAAAAATTTCGTGTCAGTAGCTTCCAGAGGTACCAAAACGACGGCAACAGGAGATACACAGGCTTTTTCAGCGTTATAATTGCTTCACGGTGCTACTTCTTTCATATCTTCCTCACTGTTTCTCAAAAATTTCAGAAGACGTTCCGGCTATACCATATTGCACTGTGCATCAAGGGGAATGGACCTGGATGGATAGATGGCCTATTATTTGGGTTGCGACTTGTGCCGGCTCGCACTCCAGGAATATAGAGAAAAGTGGTCTTCCCGTACTAATGATGGCTATATTCGACCGATTCAATCGATACACAGTTTTGTGAGTAATCTGGAGTTACCTTGAACAAGCGTCGGGCAGAGTCCAAGAACCCGTCATACCAATACTCATATTTCTTGTTAATGTCTGCGTTTTTTATATTGTGTATACGATATAATCTTCTACCTGGCTGAGCTGCAGAAATCTCTTCCAATATTATCATTCTCGCAAAGCTTCAAAGCCGCTGATATTAAGTTATAAAGACCAAAAAAACTATAAACAAGTGCGCTGACTCCGAAGTAAATCCTGGTTTTAGTTGTGGTAAATGTTTGGCTTTTTAAGCAATTTCTGCTAAAAGGCCAACCACGAGAATGATGATATTGTAAAAGCTTTCAGCAGCTCAGCCAGGTATAAAGGTGGATTGCATACACAGTTTGTTAAACGCTCACATTCACGAGAAGTTTTCAAACTGATATGACAAGTCCGTTTACTCTACACGACGCGTGTTCAGCGTGATTACACATTTAAAACTGTGTAACTATCGAATTGGTCGAAATTCCCTATCACTATAGAGCTGAAGGACCGCCGCTTCCTTGATTCCTTGAGTGAGGGCCGGGGCGCATGGTGTATTTAGCAAAGGATTCATTAACTAAGCTGCGTATAAATTCTAAATTATTTGGGAGTCTGAAAGAATGTCATATTGCTGCTAAGCACAAAGATTCATTTAGCATTCTCCAGAACCAAAAGTTCACGATCCGTGTTAGTGTATTGCCTCTTCGCCGTGCCGATAAAAAAAATTATCAAAGTTTTACTGTTTCCTCGATCACCTGGGCTTAATGAACTCCACTTTCCCTGCGTCTATTTTTCCGTTGCTGACTTTAAATTCGAAAGCCTTTACAACATCGATCTCGCCTTAGACAACTGCAGGGTGAAGCCATTGCCAAAAAAACAGTAACTGAAGTGCTGATTTGGACAACGCTGACCAAGTGAAAAGTACAACCCACTCCATACCAAAGCTTTCAACACACTCCCAAACCGCAGCCTTCAATGTCGACCTAAATTGAAACTACAGTGTCTAAACTAGTCTCCGACCGGTGTGGTTAGTGCGTTCAAAAAAAGTCGTCCCTCTATTTCCGCTTTATGAAGTCGTAACAGTTTCATGCTGCCCCCCGCCACGATCGTGGCAGTGTTGCAGCAGTGGTGGTGATGTAGCAGACACTTTTTCTGCTACGGGTTGCTGTCTAGTTTGACAGTCCACGGAAGCCTGAACATTTAGGAGTTGGGACGCAGTGATGAGAGCGATACTCCCGTTTGCATGAGCTTTTTGGCCGGAACTTCTATGGCCTGCCGCCAGGATCATGGCATCCGGTAGCATGACGGGCCAGGTTTTTCTGACCTAATGTATTGCAACTTGGGTACCATTTTTAATGCATGATCAGAATGGGACAACACACCAGTCGAAGACTTGCTCCTTGCATTAGCGGAACGCATGTTCTGAAAGTATAGCGATGATCGCTAATCAATAGGTGTGCAGACATATCCTGACATTTCGACTATCCCCTGCTGACAATTCGTTTCGACAGCTAGGGGCTCTGCCGATATCAGGGCAGTTCAAACGCTGGTCAGGCAACATGCTCGGGTTTATAGCTTCGGCTATGCTCTCATAAAGAGTGAAACAAACTACAGGAATAACAGAGGTGAGTTGCGTGCTGCTGAGTCCAAGCAGACGCCTCAGGACCCAAAGGATTCTTAAAGGAGCCCTGTATGGACTTTTTTACTGGTTTTTAATTTCCACCGAACTTAAGCGCATTGAACGTAGTAACTTAATGAAACTTATCTTTTCTTCAATTGCGCTTTAGTTCAAAAGTTATAGGCAAATTGAAATTACAAAACAAGCAAAAAGTAACCTCTTTCATGACGTCCTTGGTTGCTTGAGTGACCGTGAACTAGAGCAGGGGTAGTGATCTCAGCAACCGCTCACGGCTGCCGCACTCCGTGTCAACGACGCGAGAGGGCTCCACTAAAGCATGTTCTTGATAGGCTGTATGCAGCGGGCAGCCAGAGTGGCTCTCATTGCTTTTGATGCGCGATTAAACACTAATTCGGCATGATACTTCATTGACCACAAACGACAGCAAACACGCAGTAAAGATCAGTTCACAATCGGAGCCACTTTGCGCTGCCCTACCGCGTAACGGGTAAACTGCAAGACAAAGCTGCTCGCCGAAGGCCTTCGGAACGCTCGGAGCCGATCGGATCCTCCAGTCCATACGACCGCAGCGCTGCCACGAACATCCGGGACCTTTCCGTGTCGGCGCCTTATCCCACTACACCTTTGTAGTATGCGCCGCCTTTTCCACCGCGCGGTGGCGGGTATGTCGACGAATCATTTCTTGCTTTTTAACTGCATTTGATTCTTTTCTGATCCTAAATACGGAATAAAAACTAATTTTATAAATAGTTGAAACGGTTTGCGTCATTTATCTTTGTATTTCGACTAAAAAGAAGCTTTTAGCGGCTCTGACCAGTAGTAAGCCCAGGACCAAAGACGTCACATATTGCGCGCTTTCGGAGCCTCGGGTCGCCCCCCTCAGTGGAGGGGTTTCCGCGTCTTCCGGTTAAAATATGATGCACTGATAATTATTTACCCTCTCCGTGCCCGCTGGCTTGTCCGAACCCCAAGAGACATGGAAACCGCAAAGGAGGTAGAAGCTTAAATATGTTTGCAGGGCCCCTTTAAAGGTGCACTCAAGAGGTTCTGACTTCGAATCTGCATGACTCAAACATAGACTACACATGTCTAAGTAACGTCATCCAGTGACGTCATTAGTAACGTCACTGGTGACGCCACCAGTGACGATGACAATGACGATATGGATGCCGATGACGTCATTTGTGAAATCACCGATGGCATCATCAGTGACGTCACTGAGGACGTTATCAGTGACCATGACGATGCGGATGCCGATGACGTCGTGAGTGACGTGACTGATGACGTCATCAGTGGCGATGATGATGATGACTCGGATGCCGATGACATCATTCGTGACGATGACGATGCCCATGACGTCATCAGTGACGTAACACGTCCCATAACAAAAATTTGGCGGAAAATTTTTCAGCCCCGCTAAATTGAACGGGAAATTTTATCCCCTATATGTAGCGGAAAAATTTACCCGCTAAATTTAGTGAAAAAAATTCCCCACTACAATTAGTGGAAAATTGTTTCTCCTAAATTTTGCGAAAAAATTATCCTCTAAATGTAGCGAAAAATTTCTCCTGCTACATGTAGCGGAAAATTTTTGCCACTAAGTTTAGCGGGAATTCTCACCCGCTAACTTGAGCGGAAAGATTTTCTCGCTAAATATGGCGGTGAAAATTCCCCGCAAAATTTAGCGAGGAAAAATTTCCGCTAAATTTAGCGGGAACATTCTCTGCTAAATTTAGCAGAAAAAATTCCGCGCTAAATTAGGCAGTAAATTTTCCCCGCTAAATTTAGCGAACAAATTTCTCGCTATATCTACCGGAAAAATATTTCCGCCAAATTTACTGGCAAAATTCCCCTCTAAATTTGTCTGGAAAATTTTTCGCTAAATTTAGTGGAGAATTTTCCCCTAAATGGGAGCCGAGCAGGAGAGGAGGAGGGGCATAGCCCCCACTCCGTACCTTCCCCTCCTACTCCTCAAGAGCTGCGCTGTAATTCGGTGTTAAAGAAATTGTAAACGGCTTTCATTTTTTTAATATAATTATAAAACCGATTACGTATATAAAACATGCAATCAGTCTCGCACCCATACCCTCCGTTGCGACGGGAAAGATGGAGAGTCGTTGGCTTTCCGTTCTTGCCGGAAAGCAGAAAAAGTTTGTTTAAATTTGTACTTTTTTTTATGTGAGACAGTTACGGAATCAAATTTTGCGTTTTCAGACTTGATGAAGTAGGCAGGTCACTTTCAATTCATAAAATTATTAAGTCAGAAAAAACTCTAGTAGAGCACTTTGTCCACCAGTTCAGATTATCCCTTTAGATCCTGTGATATTTCATTTTCATTAGATCATTAGTACCGATCAGCAGGTGTGGGCACCCATCCAGAACTCTGTACTGATAGATATACAACCTTGACCTCGAGGTCAAAGTGCCATCCGTTTATGCGCTTGCAGTGCGACCCCCTTGTGCACTTAGTCCCAGATGGTGAAGCTGATGCTGGACAGAATGTCGTCTCTTGTTAAACAGTCTTTCCAGTAGTATAAAAATCCTTTTACATCCTTGAGCAGTGTATTTGTCCTCCCATGACATTACAACTGAAAATTAGTGCAAGCCTTTTGTTTTACGCAACAAAATTCATATATGATCATGTTTACTTCATTCCCTATGTAATAAACACCTACCAACATCCATAGGACACAAATCAGTACAAAGACCTTTGCATTGTTCGCTATTTTTTGTCGCATTGAATTCGAACCGACACGAATACTACCACAAATTTCAAGCTGCGAACCTTGAGGACACCTCTCCAAATACTGAGATTGCACGCTTGTCCCTTCTGTCCTTGTACTCCTGGGTTTGTAATCTCGAGAGTTCTAGCTTTGGTTTTTGTCATCTCATGGTCGCTGGTAGATGCTGAAGGAAGCTTGTACTCGTGCTTTGAAGCATCGAGTTTGCAAATTGATTATTAACCCGTATTGATGTTCGGATGCAGAAGCTAGATTTGTCACGTTAAGGAGGTCAAAAAGCAGTAAGCATAGGACTAAACAGAAACGCTGAGCGCACGACCGAGGCAAGTTCGGGAGTATAGGAGAAGGCCAGGTGGTGTGAATTTTGCGCGAGAGCGAAACGATCGGCCAGAAATATGAAAATGTGGTGTGTAGAGAACTTCAAATGGGATGACTGCACAACGGTGATCTGAGCCACATTAACCAGGGGAGAAAAGAGAGTGACAAGGCGAACGGCATGTACGGCTGAGGAGGTAACTGAGCGAGTTATTTTACCAAAGCATAGCTGTCGTCACGTCAACGATAAAGAAAATGACGTCCAAACATCAGCAGAGCACTACCAGCAGCATGCCATGAAATAACGTAAAATTAATGACAATGTTACAGTGGTCTGCAACAGGTAACTTTTCAGTGCCTTTAGCAACCTAGTTTAGATCAAATGACACTTTTGAAACATATTTGGCTTGCAAAATATGGGTGCACAAGGCATAGAACAACTAATAATTTGATTTTTTAGATAAGATATCAACGTCAGTATTCTGCTTCCACAACTTCTAAAAGTTGTCTCAGAATGCGCGGAGTAGTTACTTCCATAATGTTATCTCCATGAATAGCTTATCAGCTGGTATGGGGCCGTGAAACGCTGCCTTCATAAAAGCGCACAGGTGCCGATGGCATTACAAACAATATGCAGCATGTCCTCCAAGCAGAGGGCGTTTTCAGAAAGCAAGGCAGCCGGTGAATTCTGTTGCAATAACGCGGTAGGGGGAACTCAAGCACTTGCAAATTAACCTACTTAAGAAAACTATTAAGCAGGTACTAAAACATGCTGCTCGCCCCCGCAGCGTTTGCCTCCCTTGCGCTTCATGGTGATAGAAATCGGGGGCGAGCGAGTCATGAAACACACGCCAGAATAACAGTGCGTCTTGATTTTAACGCCTTGGGACGGCGCTTGATCGCACGCGTGAAGCATTGGCTTTGCCCAGGATTTTCCTACGGCCGGGAGGGGGCATGATTATGCGTGCGATGGGCTGAGCCCCCTTCTCCCCTCCTGGCTAAGCCACTGCCGTGAAGTGACATCGGATGTCACTCCGACACGAACGCAATCAATACTACAACAGGCTACCACACTCTAAAAAAAGGTGTCATGGGATACACCCATAGGGGGCGTAAGTGCTTGTCACATATACAACACCCTTTGGGGGAACACTTGCACACCCCAGATATGGGAGTACGTGTACACCCGTTGGTGTGGTGCACATGTAAACCCTTTCTACAGAAATCTCCCACGAAGGGAACACAGGTGCAGCATATTCAATTATGTAAGGCTACACCTCTTCCTAGACCCAATAAAATGAAAGGGAACACAGATGCACCCCATTTGAAGGTGTAGCATTGTACCACTTAATAAACCCACCTCACTCAAAGGGAACACTGATGCACCCCGCTCAATAGTGTACCATTACTCCCCTTTCTACACCTACTGTTCTCAAAGGAAACACAGGAGCACCCCATTCAATAGTGTACTGTTACACATTCTTCTACACCCACTGAATTCGAAGAGAACACAGATGCACCCGATTCAAAGGTGCATCGTCAAACCACTTTATGCACCCGCTTCAAAACAAACTTCATAAACCTATATAAGACATCAAGGAAACCCTTAAAAATGTATGCGCCCCGGTGACTGCAAAAAGGCAGGTAAATGGACACACGGGATTGTTTTCAAATCTCAGAGAATTTTATTAGACAGCTTATTTTGTAAACAAGTACAAACTCGCAAGCAATCCATGATATGTGAAGAGGTACGAAGAAGCTGTTACACAACTGAGAAGATTACTAACGCCCGTGTCCCGCTAGTGCGACAGACAGAAACAAACGATAGCGACAAGCCTCAAACCAGTGTCTTTCGCGATTTGAGAGGCGTTGTAGAACAAAGGAGGCTATGCACAAACACGAGCATCACGCACGCGAGGGTATCTTTGGCAGACTTGTAATCGTTCGTGCTCACTTCACGAGCACCGAACGACTAAACGCCTGCCAAAGTTACCATCGCTTGCATGCTGCATGGGTTTGAGACTTGTCGCCGTCTTTTGTCTCTGTCTGTCGCTCTAGTGGGATACGCGTATAAGCAAACAAGAAACGGAAGTGTGACTTAGGTAGTGCCTACTCTCCACGCAGCCGGCAGAATCATTTCCAAGAAATTCTACCGGCAGTCGCCATTCATTCGTCGAACGACGTTTCATCAACAGCTGTACCCGCAAAGTGAGGTGTAAGGGGGGGGGGGGGGCAGGTTGGTTAACATTTTCGTAAGGAGCCGCCGCAGACTGTCGCCACGAAGCGGCGTGAACGGGTGGGCCGAGTCGGTGAGCACGCGCCTCACAGAGACACGCGCGACAAAACGTCCCTTCAGCGTGCATTTCGCGAAACGACATACGCGTTCTGTAGACACGTTTCATCGTCACGATGAAACGTGTCTACAGAACGCGTATCAACGAAAACGTGTTTTCATAGAACTCCAGGAGAATAAGAAAGTCAGTATTCTACCTGCAGTTGTCACATGATTGTAGTCAGCTAATGGCAGGCGACTGCCCATAAACTTTTGGGGAAATTATTCTCCCTGCTCCTAGAAAACAGACACTGCCTATTTCTAGAGGTAATCCGGAACGGAACGGTCAACTGTTGCAAAGGAGTAGGTTGCAGAGCACTCACGATGAAAATTCCGAACTCGAAATATGTAACCCGAAATATATATCGACACGGGAGCTGCAGCACAACACAAACACAAAAACGAAAGGGAAGGGGTCCGTGAAGATTCAACACGATGTGGCAAAAGCAGTAATTTGCCGAACCGAACGCTAAACGCGTCACATGAATTTCTTGGGCTCTGTTGAAAAAATCGCTTGTTGCCGATATACGCGTAAGACTTTTCAAACACTCGAAATCTTGGTACACTCGAATACGTTGTCGCGGACAAAATCTACGGCAGCCCCGCTGGTCGCAGCACAGCACACAAGAAACTAGGAAGAGAAGCAGACATTCCGAGGTCGGGAAAAGCTACTACGTTATCTGTGAAACCTTTACCACATGATCACGCTCCTGCCGTCACCCACGCCCAGACAGCGGAGTCAAGGGATGAAAAAGCCTCCGGTTCATTGATCCGGCAACTGCGCACCTTCTTCCATGCTTTCAGCTTAGGGAGAGAAAGAAAACAAAATAGTAGCTCCTTCAAGGCCAAGAGAGGGGCGCCTCGCAAAGGCTTATCTTCAGAGGCAACCCAACAATGAACACAACGAGAGGCTTTTGTCACTTATATCCTCTTGAAAGTTCGACCTAAAGTTAATAGTGCAATGGATGCTAACCCTGGCCTTGGCCTTCAGCAGGTGCCGTGCTCTGCCTTATCTCTAGCGTGGAGACTGCAGTCAGGTGATCCTACCCGGGGACCCGATAGGCCTAAAACAAGCCTAGCGTCCACACTACTGTCAATAGCGAGTGTACAGGATAGCTCCACACTCCCTACGAAACTTCCATACTCAAAAAGCGACCCCCAAGAGGAAATCCAAGCACAAGCTCATCGAGGCGCGTGGCTAGCGTGGGGGTGAACTGATACACCTAGAGGTTTTTAAGGGAGAGGAGGGTGCTCATTGTTGGTGTACACTCTCAACAAAAGGATAGTCGTAGGGTACGACCTTTGGGGTAGTAAGAAGCCGTCACAGATATCGCTACCCCCACTTAGTTATACTAACGACCCCATGGGTAGTTACACGGCACGCAATCAACAGGTGCTCACGGCGAGCACCCCCAAAAGAAACATGGCGGCTGGCAAGCGACAGTGAAGCAATACGAGTAAGGCCTAGCGAGCTGAACTGCTTTTTGCTAAAATACGTTTCTCAAGTACGTACGCCCGTTCGCTGCCTTCCGTGCGTGCTAAATCACTCCAAAACGCGCCTCGAAGCACCGGCACCGCGCCTATTACGGGTAGGGGCGACGGTGTGTGAGGGGACGGGGGGGGGGGGGGGCATTCGAAGGGGTTTGTCTGCGACTGCTTTCCCGCGACCGGCTGCATTTACTTCGCGGCCAGAAAACATTCAAAGAAGGAATCGTATAGTGACAAATGTTATGATGTCTTTATTGAACAAAGCATCTGCTTGCTGTGCTTGCCGCAAGTGATCCGGCGTTTTCGGCTGACAACGGCGAGGCGAAGCATCACCGATTCAAGCGGCGTAGGTTCCGATCGTTCAACGCTCCTGCTCACCGGTTAGCATTCGTTATCCACTTTCAAGTCTCTGGTAATCCTCACCGCGTCTGTGCACGCACTTGGCGCTATTCACCGCACGGAACACCCATTCAACTGGCTATGGGACTGATCCCACTGGGACGAGAGGCCGAGAACCGAACCCTCCGTAGGCTGCTCCGTGGAGCCATGAAACGCCTCCATGTTTTCCACTCAAATAAGTAGACACATAAACGCGCGACTCCTTGAATTGGTTGGCGACACTCGCCACCTAACGGACAGCGCTTAAACTAAAAAAAAAAGACACCAGTTGTTTTTTTTTTTTTTTAGCGCCTCGCCAGCTATCCACGTATGTACACAAACCACACCACGCTTCACACATGCGCGACATACAGACACCATAGCATTTTATACATAGACGCGTTCACGAACAGCACAGGGTACAACATGAGATAGGGACACTCTGCATTTCTATATACACTACTAACTGACACCACCAGCTTATATACTGCTGTATTTTCTGTGACCGATTAGGATGGTGACCACTGTCATATTTTGCATAAATACGAAAAGACTGTGCAAGATTTACCCGTATATAATTATTTCCTCTACTGCCCTCAGGAAAGGGCTCGTATCTCTAATGTAATCAATTGCAAAAGTGAACTGCAGGTTATAAATAAATTTGAATAGTCGCTACACGTCACGTTTTGATTAGTTTCGTTTTCTCGCTAGCCTACACTTAAGTATACAGAAGCCTGTTTTATTAATTGTATTAATTATCGAAACCAATTTCTGCAATCACAGCTTTCTGAACACGCTGATGCATTTCTTTTCTCTTTTTACATATCCGAATGACTTCAGCGGCGGTTGAGTAAAAGTTGAGCACACTGAGCACGCGCACGTGATTCTAGCGAAGCCCGTCCGCCGGTCCTCCCCGCGAAGCGTTGTTTCAGTTTTCTTCTTTTCGCTACAATTGTTTCTGCTCAAGCTTCCAACCTTCCAACCACGTCGGACGGTCTGTCGCCGGGGCGCGGTTGGTTTGCGCTCGCGCCGCTGCGTGTGCCGTCTCGTTGTGGTTGTCATTGCGTTCCGACGCGTCGCCCGCGTGCGCCGGGAACCACTTGATTCTCACTTTTCTGTCTTGCAGTTTGACCGCTCGCAATACTGGCTCGGTCTCCCGGCAGATTTGGCCTTTGGTGAACTTTCGCACCGCCTGTCTCGAGTCACTCAGCACCGTGTGGCAGACTGCGTCGGCGATGGCCAGGGCGATGGCCACCTCCTCCGCTTGTTCCGCTCCAGCGCTTCACACGCTCGCTGCCGTCCTCGTGGTGCCGGTTGACGCCTCGATGACAACCGCTGCGAAGGCGTTCCGTTGACATTCGGCCGCGTCCACGTACCGCGCGTGCTCGTCGATGGCATGCAGGTTGATGAGAGCCTTCGCCCTCGCTTTTTGTTTGAAGCATTTTTTTATCGAGTATGCTCGATGAAATGTGCCAAATGAGCCAGTGAAGGCGAGTCATACATCCCGAGAAAGAGAAATACTGAAATACACGGACATGATCCCATATATCTGTGTACGTTCGTCCTGTCCAGCCTCAATCGTGGTGTCCAATACTTCAAACTTCACTGCACTTGAAAGCAAAAAAAAATAAGTATGACAGGCGTGCACGTTCGGCGGAACCGAGGAGGCCATTTGCAACTGATCTGCACGCAGAACTGACCGATCACACCTTTAATGAGAGCACGCTCTTTACTAAACAGCGCAATAAAAGACGACAAGAGTATCTCGTCCGGAGAACATTCAAGTCAACTCACGCCTGCGCGTAGCTTCCTGTGCATTTCTATAGATTTGGTTAAATTTCTCGGGCACGACGCCAGCTGCCAGCTGTTTACTGCTGTACACGGTAAAACCCGCGACGGAAGCAAAAAGGACAACCGCGCTACTTTTTATCTGCCTCGGGTTTTAGTAGGTGCCTACCAAGGTTGCCTGTACTTTTGGCAATGTTTGTTTTCTGCCAGTTTAGGCGAACTGAGCCACACGCCTGTTTCGACCGGTTCAAATTTTAATAAATGGTAACCGACGCACAAAGAAAACAAGTTTCAAGTACTTTTTGAGATTTTTGAAGCGGCTTTAACTATTAAACAACGGCATGCACTTGAATGTTCAATTCAAGAGTTTATAAAACGTGACTACCCCATGCTTGTCACCTGCCAACAGGGTGGTAACGCTCAATGGATCGAGCCCAGTGTGTCGTTAAGTAAGCCTGTGGGGTCGTTACAGCCGTCAAAACGCATAATGACGAGGGGGGGTGCTCACTTTTTTTTAGAGTGTACATGTACACTGGCTGGGTAACGCAGGGTGCATCTTTCAGGAAAAGGGTGCATGTGCGCCCGATGCACCCGAATACAAACTTTTTTCTCGGAGTGCACCCAACGCTGCTTCGTGACTGCGAAGTTTATAACGCACACACAGATATCCTACCACACCTACTGCTTGTACAAGTGGCATACAACTTGTCGCGGGGCTGGGGGGTTAAAAACGAAAAGCAGATGACTGTGCACTCGGCTCGGTCGTACTGAACGCGACACTGCTGCTTTCCCGTAACATTCCGTTTTACTTTGATATGCTCCTTTACCGTGCAACAGTTTGTGTATGATATGAAATGTACTTTTACAAAGGAGACGAAAAACCCCTCCTCCTCCCCCCCCCCCTCCCCCCCCCCCCCCTCCCAGCGAGCGCCATGGTACGGTTCTCCGGCTGCCAGTGCTGCGGGAGATTGGTCTTCGAAAGCTCGGCAGCCCGTTCAGATCGCCGAAGTGGGCTGTAGCTACACGTCGATGCTTCACGGAGACACTGATACACTTGCTAGAGAAAAAGGGCCCCGTCCAGAAATGCAAAGGGTCACTCGCCTCGCGAATTACCGTGTTGACGTTGGAGATGCTCACGTCAACATACGAACACCGGATACCGGAACGTATATTGGTGCTTCGTATGATCCCAGGGTAAATGTGTCGTGTCAAACAGAATAACGTAGACTTCGAGGTATTTCCGGTCTCTTCTTTCTGTAGGCCGCGTCCTGGTTCATGATCGAGAAGGGGATTTCAGAGAGCCCTTGAAAGGCCTTCCACAATGGCCGCGGAGAGCAGACAACACCCCTTTGCTACCCCTGCCAGTTCCCGAACTGTCGCCCGGAGTCATGCTCCAATCAGAGCGCGGTCAAGTGACGTCACGGCACCGTCCTGCGCGGAAGAGCAGACGGCTTTCCCATAGCGACGTGAGCGATCGAAAGCGCCGCTTTGGTCGGCCCACCACAATTGGCCGAATGCTGACTATGACGTCAGGAAAGGATGTCTCATCGACGGAAATAAGAGGAATGCAAGAACTTAAATTTTGACGTTGTTGACAGTGTTGCTTTGAGAGCGGTATGATTTCAGGCTTCTATCATGCTCATTACAAACACCATCGAACTTGTTGTTCACAGGGTAATGACGTCACGAAAGGTAACGGGACGAGGGCGCCACCGAAACTTCTCGCCGCAAATCGAGGCTATTCACTGGCGGCACAGCTGTGTGCACGGCTGCTGAACGCGTGCTGACGGCGGGTTTCAATAGTTCGGGCATAGTTGTAAACCCGAGACTGGGGATACGGACAAGGGACAAAACACAGAACGACACGGTCCCCAGTCTCGGGTTAACAACTATGCTCAATTTACACCAGCTAGCCTGCACCCTCACTGTTGCTTCACATAGTTCGTTTGCAACGTGTATCCGCACCATGAAGACTTACGGTCACAGCAGCCTATTAATGTGAGCTCGTTTTGAGCATGCGCTCTGAACATCGCCCTTAAAATATAGCACCCAGTGAATACCCTCAATAATGGGCGACAGGTGAAGAGTTCTGGGACGCTCCTTTCACCTCTATC
Source organism: Ixodes persulcatus (assembly GCA_013358835.2). NCBI lineage: Eukaryota > Metazoa > Arthropoda > Arachnida > Ixodida > Ixodidae > Ixodes > Ixodes persulcatus. The sequence goes on along the minus strand of JABSTQ010005872.1, from coordinate 42,618 downwards.
CATTTTAGCAGTGCAAAGGCAGGACAATTGGCGACCTCCTCTCCAGCGTTCGCTCCGCCAAAGTGGAATGAGGGGGAGGAGCTTCCCCTGAACTTTGAACCTGCCACCGAGTTATGCGTGACTGCGTCAGCGCTCGGAGAGGGCTTAGGGTCAGTCACACGTTTCCTGTCCCATGAATGGATAGACCATAATGGCCATACACTTTGTAAGGAGCGGCAGCTTGCGCCACCGAGCGTAAGATTTTGCCATCCCTTTTTAGAGCGCAGCTCTTAGGCGTCCGTTTCCGGCGTGTGCGGCGTCGCCGTCGACGTCGCCATTGGCGTCACCGCGCAGTGCATCATGGGTCAAGTTTCCCGAAGGGACCCGTGGTCCTCCCGAAGGACCTCGGGTTCCTTCGGGAGGACCTCGGGTCCCTTCGGGAGGACAAGGGGGCTCCTTCGGGAGGACCTCGGGAGGACCTCGGGTTCTTTCGGGAGGACTTTGGGAGGACTTCGCGTTTCTTCGGGAGGATTGTAAGGTTACGTGACCCCCCGAGGTAACATGGAACCCCCGTGGTCACGTGGTCCCCAGGTCACGTGACCCCCCCCCCCCCCGACATCACGTGACCCCCGGTTACGTGACCCCCAGGCCACGTGATTTCCCCCCGAGGTCACGTGGCCCCCAGGTCACGTTCTCCCTGGTCATATCACCCCCCCCCCCCCCCGAGGTCACGTGACCCCCCCCCGTGCCTTCCCCTTCTCCTCAAGAGCTGCGCTCTAATTCGGCGTTACAGGGAGTTGTAAACGGCTTTCATTTTTTTCTTGAAGATTTGTATGAATTGTGCTCTAACACAACCCTCACCCCATTTTAAAGTTTTTCCATTGCTTATTTTTATCTGCATTTTCACCCCTCACTACCTTTCCCACCAATCTTCCAATCTCCTCTTAGTTACCTCAATTCTTTCCCTATCCATTTGTCGAACCATGTCTCTAAAGTCGAGTGCCCCCCTCACCCCCCCCCCCCCCCCCAAGTCCGTAGTCGTTCCCCCAAGGGAAGCAGCCCCGTGCACCTTAAAATTAGATGATCTACAGTTTCCCAAGAATGGCGGTTCCCGCAAATGGGAACTGCCATTGTTGCTCGATTTGAAAAGGGTGTATTCATGGTTCTCTGGTTTCAACAGATCTCCTGCAAGGTTGTACAACTCTGCTCGAAGTTGGATGTGGGCCCACGGCGGCATTCGTGCTGTCTGCCGCAGCCTGCTTCCCGGATATTGTGCTCAGTGATCTGGTCGATGGCAACAGGCTAGAAGTGAACAAGTGGCTCCGCAACAGCGCCGACGCCATCGACTGGTCTTTCCGGGCCGAATTGATCGCGACCCTGGAGGGTCACATGTACGTGATATGCCTGTCCTTAAAGGCCGGCCCTCAAAATTTTCTTCAGCGTGGCAGAAGATTCCCCCTCTTTTCTTTTTTTCCTCCTCCCCTTTCCTCCTTCATTTCCTCCTCGCTTTTTACGGCCTTCTCGCACCAGTGCTAATGGGCTTACCGGCCCCCCGACAAAATCCTCTGTAACCCTTCAAGGTTCTCTGCTTCACTTCCTAACATCAGGGATTAGTTAGGCAGGCTGGATATGAGCTCGGAAGGGTTCGGGCTGGCTCGCTTTTCTCCTTTTTTTTTTTTACTCTTTTTCTGCAGCTCTAAAACACATTAGATACTTCCGCATGCGGCCACATACGCTACAAAACCGCATATTTATCTCGAGTGAACGGAACTTGAACATCACAGCAGAAGGAAAAAAAGGTCAGTATTTTTATTGGAACTTTGAGCTCTAGCCAGAGAGTTGAAAATTGGTCGTTCTAACAACGGCACACTGAAGAATGATTATATCACTATTTCGTTTTTTTTTCGTTCAAAGTAATAATTATGAGTAAATACAAGTAAAAAATATTGCAGTAAGAAGGCGAAGCATGTAAAATGAATTGCATTTTTACAATATAGTCATGTATCGAAATGAACACAGTCTGACCATTTCTTGCGCATGATATATACGTTCGTACTACAGGTGTTTTCTAGAGTAACGGCCGCCTCGTTGAAGCAACTAAGAGTAAAAAACTAACTTCCATAAAAAGTGAAACGGTTTATGGTATATTTCATGTATCTTCAGCCTTTGAAAAAATTTCTTCGTGTCCAAACGTGCATTTAGTTTCTGTAAACAAATGTAACTGAACACTCGACAGCCGACATACAAAGAGAGCGGGAAACACGGAGATTGAACCGCAAAATCACCAATTTCTTCGCGTAAAATAGTGCAACTAGCAATAGTAGCATATTATGCCATTAAAAGACAGCAGATATTACGAAGTTTTTATTCTTTTCTGTTTCCATTTGTTCGCAGACTAAGAAATGGAACGCCCAGATAGCCTCTGCAGCCCTTGCATAATTGTTCAGGGCTGTGTCAGGATGGGCGAAGGCCAGCGGGCATTTCCAAAAAGACCCAGGAGTTCGGAAGGTGTACCACCGCAAGTTTTGGAGCTGCTTGGCTAATTTAGGCGTCTGTCGTTGCCCGGCCTACTTAGAAAAGAAGCGGAACAGCGGCCAGCTCAACGTCATCACCAAGCGGGAAATCATGCCGAAATGTGTCCCTGAACACGTGCGAGATCTGTACCCCAACCCAGCCGGGATTCGCCACAATTCCTAATCAATCTATGAAACAAACTATAAAAAGAGGGGGCTTAAACGATTTGGCAATTTTTGAATTTAGTCATGCGGGCTAACTGCCCACAAGTACAGAAAGAAAGAAATGCAGTAGAAATGCAGAGCTCTATTGTGTTCTTTGTGTCCCTACTTGTCTTTCGCGCTGTACCCCAATTAAAATGAAATGTATAATATCTGTAGATTATGCCTGGTTATGTTGACTCTAAAAGGAAAGAAATCAAGCAAGTTCGGCATCGTGCCACAATTTGTGCAAATACAATTTTATGTGGAATTCAACGTCAAAGCAGTACTTCCGCGGGAAATAATGCATCCGTCGTTCTTCGTCTGCCTGAAGCTGTGAGCTCTCGGCTGCATTACGTGTGGGTCCAGAAAATGTCACGCTCAGTGAAAATTCGCCTTTTTTATCAAAAGTACTGGAAATTTCTTATTTTTCAAACAAGTCGGGTGGTGATGCGTGTTTGATTGCAGGACCGTTGACTGGGCACTCGTTTGCAGGCCGCGCTGTTCGCGGACGCGTCTTGACAGATAAGGTCGCGAATGCTTTTCACGAATTTTTAAAGACCAAGCATAAAAATGAGAGACGTTTACAAATCTTTGTAAGGCGAAATTAGAGCGCAGCCACTTTACGCCATTGAAACCAACTTTATGTTGTTAGCAAACGTCTTGCGAGAGTATCAGTATTTTTATTTACGCCTAATAAATTAGATGTTTAGGACTAATTACCCAATGTTTAAATGTATTAAGAACAGAAATGTCAGTTAGAAAATTCTACAGCTCGTTGAGATACAGCCGAATTAGCTGTTTGCAACTTGATACGGCCCGCGTGGCTTTCCTCTGACCAGTAATAAAGCTTACAAAACATGGCAAAATACCTCGTGATAAAGTGCCCGCCCCATTATAAATTCAATTTCGAATCTTCTTAAGATTTGTCTTTATAGGCCGAAAAAAAAAAGAAGATGCGTGCAAGACGCGTGCCCCACGCTTTATTTATATCTGAAAAGAACTGCCCTGTTTTATATACAGCGTTGTTCTTTTTTTTTCCCCTACTAGATATTAGAAAAAAAACGTGCAAATTAAGGCAATTGCGTTTTGTGGATGTGAGCTATAAACGGTCAGGCGAAGGTTAAGAGGCTCAAGAGAGAACGCAACAAAAACCGACTGATTACCTAACATTTGTTAATGAACTTTTTAATTAGAAAAAAACGGCATAGTTTATTTAGAACGTTGTTGGGCATAATCGCAAGCCACTAAGTTGTTCAGTGAAAATTAACGCAATTGCGGTTTGTGTAGGTGAGCTATACGGCCAGGCGAGGATTAGGTTCAAGAAAGAACGCAGCTAAAACCGACTGATTGCCTAAAATTTGCTAATTAACCTCTTAATTAGAAAAGAAAACGGCATAGTGTACTTAAAAAGTCGGTGGCCATAACCGACATCCACCAAACCAACCCGCGTACACTATCATACGGCGTCCTGATACGGCGTCCTTCTCATTTGGGCGCGAAAATTGCGAAAATATAGTTCTGATTTTATTTCATATGGCCTCTATCTGCGCGTGGCACAGCCCAACGCCATGAAGCCATAGCGATAAATCATGCGCATCGCTGTGACAACGGAAGAAGGGGCGAGGAGCGCGGCGGCCGAAAAGATTGCGGTAACACGATTCGCGTCCAAATTAGGTTTTTTTAGGACGCCGTGAACTACTTCACGTGCGTTACATCTTTTTAAAAATGAATGATTTGTTGTTTTTGATGACTACAGATAAGGCACAAACCGCAATTGCGTAACCCTGGCGTCTTTTTTAGAAAAATGTCTAGTCGTTACAAAAATCACTCTGTATAAACACGATTGTAAGGCAGTTTTTTTACGGCCGGTGACTTCATTACGGCACGGAAGGAGACGTTGACCACAGATCATACACAGCCACTGTTGTTTTCGTACGAGAATGAGCAAACATTTGATACCAAATAAAATAGATTTAACATTCACCAAGTTCGGCTTGTTTACTGGATTGAGATCGATAATTGATTTGATTACACTTATTTTGTGCCCGCACACGCCTACTTTATTCCCTAATGAGTTACAAGTGATAATTGCATTGTTTTTCGTCGTGTAAGTTTATTAACAATTTATTATTAACACATTATTAACAATCGGAGCTATACAATTACGCTAAGCGCATTTGAAGATATTCAAAATTGTTCTGAGTACACAAACAACTTCTCAAGCTTCTTGCTGTTTGGGGCCTTTCCTACACGCAGTACCAATAATAAAGCCAAAACCTTATAGAGGATACCATCTCTATCAGCCCAACACGCAAACACGATTTGAAGCGTCTAGTGCGTGCGTCGGAAAAGAGGTACCGGCGAGCGAACCATAGCGTCGAATGTCCATGCATCAAAATGTCCGTGCACCGAAATATCCGCGCGCCGAACAGTCCCACACTGAAAAGTCTTTGCAGCAAAAAGTCCGTACACTGAAATGTATGTGCACCGAAAAGTCCGCACCGAAATGCCCTACAGCAAAACGCTCTACACCGAAAAGTTGTAGATCCACTACGGATGGGATCCTCCGTCACCTCTGCCGGTCCACGAACCATAATGATTCAGAATCTCTGGTCTATGAAGCGCCATCCATGAGATACCGAAAAACGCCACTTGTACTTCCCGTTGACGCCATGAATTTGCCTAAACACCGAAAGATGCGAAATCAGATATTTTTATTAAAATATATACTTCAATGACTACTTCTTTGAACAGAACAAGTTATTTGTGCTCTCACAACAGCAAGAATCGTCCTCCAAACCAATGCAAAAAAAAACCCAATCCAACTCGTTGGGAAGGCTCAAAACAGCTTCTCGGTTGGTTCAGCTCCTTGTCGCAGGTGCGCCGGCTCTTTTCTGGATAATCTTTTTTAATCCTCCAGGCTTTCATTTCCCCCACCCCAAACTTACCAAAAAAAAAAAAAAAAATCAAACAGCCGGCAAAAAAAAAGGTAAATGGCGAGGAGGAAACGAGAGACGATTTCCTCCTTTCGCAGTGGCGAGAAAGAAAGTGAGGGTCGGGTTCCTTCTCTCTGCTTGCGGGCCGGCCTTTAAGTCATACGTACTCGCGAGTTTTATTCGCTTTGGAAATAGCAGCGGGAAACCTGACTCACATGGTGCGAATTCGCCTGCTATTTCACAGCTGCGACGTCTCGCACGCCAGCTTTTACAAGGATTTCTTTTGTTGCCATAAAAGCGACATTGCAAATGCTCAATAGCGAGTAAAATCGTACCTTGTAAAGCAGGCATTAGCTCTATGCATAAGTTCCTAAGGTCTAGTCTGCCTGATTCGGCAAGCGGCCACCTTTTTTTTTCTCCGTAACTCCTGAAATATCTAAAAAGACGAATACAAGAAACGGGCACGCACACACACACACACGCATTCAGGGATATTTTTTAGTTCCTTTATTTCAGTTCTTTGCTTTGGCTCAAAGCTACCCTTAGGCGAGATTTCTTTTGTGCAAAAAATACCGTTTCTACATGACTCATGCTCATACAACCTCTTGTGACATTATTATCCTAATGAAACAGCGCCCTCCCAATAATCATATATTTATCTTTAAGGAAACTGCTGTTTTGTAGGACGACGAAGAGTGTATAGGAGAGTGAACGTACTTTGAAGCTTTTAGTGGGGTTTTATCACATATTGGTCGACGTTTCGGCCTGAGTCCGGCCTTCATCAGGACTGGTTACAAAACATTTTTCGTCGTCGGGATTCGAGACCGCTGACTCCAGTCACGTGTCACATCACGTGCATGCCTCATTTAACGCACAAGATGTGACCACTTATTTTGGGCGGGAGGTCAGGAGTAAAGGCCCGGTCACACACTTGCAACGGAATAGGACCGACTAAGACAAGGCCGGTTCTTAAGCTTCTCGCGACTGCTTAGGACCGGATGCATTGTCACGGATCAGGCCCTAAGCCGACGTAACAGGCTTAAAAACCGGTCTTTTCTCAGCCGGTCCTACCCTGTTGCAAGTGTGTGAGCAGGCCTTAAGCTGCTGGCAGCTAAACTAACCACAAGGTCAAGGGGGGAGATTCCGACGCAGGGTTAAACACGAAACACACTCGTAACAAACGCAAACGAATCTCCACCCCCCCCCCCCCCCTCCTCTCAAGAAAAAAATGTCTGAGCTATAAGCATTGACACTCAACAAAACGTAAAAACAAACCAAAAATAAACCTTAATTACACGTTACCCAGCCAATGAGTCGTACCCCGTACGAGTCAGATCAGCCGGACGGCCATCGCCTTATCGTCAAAGAGCGCACGGTGTCCACGATACAAAATACTCCTAGGGCTATTAGGTTCTGTATTATAAAAAAAATTATAAGCGAGAGCGAAACACCGCGGTAACAAAAGCTTAAACCGTCACAGCTGCGAAAGTTTCAAAATGAATGTGCATTAACTTCGAAACTTTTTGGTTTCGCGGATGATTTGATTATCATCCCTTTCCGCCACTGCTAGCTTTACGCCTGCTGCAGGAGTGGTAACTTTGGCGAGCCCCCGAGTTTCCCACGAGCTTCAAGTCGTTCTAAAAGGGGTTCTTTAGTGGTTTTCGATGACGCTCATTAGGTTTCGGATTGGAAACTTATGTTTATTTTCGCTAATTGTAAAGTTAATTAATGATTTTTTTTTAAATTAGCCGCCTTGTTGAAAAGATTAGCCATCCCTATAATGTCCCCTGGGCTTAAACTCACCTGCACAAACCGTATTAGCTCAACTTTTACGAATTGTTTTGTAATGAATCTGTACGAACTAAAATGGAATACCCTGTGTATATATTATATAACATTCACGTATGATGGTATGTGTGTGTGTGTTTTTTTTTTTTTTTTTGCTTGCACGCATGGGCGTTTACGTTTTTCTTTGCAGCGATACCAGGAAGGGTGCCCTGGAGATAATGGAACGCGCCCGTCGTGCCATCAAGAAGGTGGTTCCCTGCGACGTCCTTGACCCCGCCGTGCTCCCGGAAGAGCATCGGGACACCTTCGACGTCGTCCTCTCTTGCAACTGCCTGGAGGCGGCAACGGCCGACCTGCAGTACTACCCGCGAGCGCTGTACAACGTGGGGCACTTGGTGACCAGAGGCGGTCTGCTCGTCCAAGCTGGGATTGGAGGTATGACCTCGTACATCGTGGGGCGAGACACCATCCCGATTACGTGCCTTGACGAGAGCAGCATCATGGAGGCTCTCGCTGACGCTGGATTCAGGGTGGAAACGTTTCGGAAGAAAATGTACGACGGGCCGGACCGTGAAGCACGCGCCAAACGATTTGGATTCGTCTTGGCGGCGACTAGACTTTGATACGTGTTTATTGAAGCTCTCAGATCTATCGATACAATTGATACACGTAGACAGAAGCAAAGAAAAAAGAGGAAGAGCAGTTCAATTATTTGTTTTTCTAGCAAATTAAAAAGAGTAATAATAAAGGTGTAGCACAAGCCCAATGCCGACTTATTTATTTATATATTTATTTCAAAATACTATCAGTCTTTGATGAGACTATGGTAGAGTGGGTATACAAGTCTAGAAAGAAAACAAAAACAAAAAAGAAGCACACACTTGAAAACGTAAGACAGAACATATCACTAAATAATCACAAAAAAAAATGCTTTGACAATAAGAAACAAAAGTGAGATCTGTAAAGCGTTGACTAAAAAAATTAACATTTTCAAGTTGCAATATGAAAAGAAAAAGCTTCCTAGTGATTGGCACACCGCAGCTTGCTCCAAAAGAAGATTCGAGTCACTTGTGGGACGAATGAGTATCTGAAAGAGTCCTTGAAGAACCGCGGCTGATGAAGTGCGCGACTGTGTTTTTTCCGAGTTCTTCTCGATTCGTCTGGAACTAGGTAAGCTATTTTGTCTATCTGCTATAAGTAATTGATAATCATATATATAAAATTCAATGTTTTTTTCTTTACGCCTAATCTTCAGTCGTGGAATGTTGGCTTTTGAATACAGTGCCGTAGTTGAATCTAGTCGACGACATTTGTAAAAACCAAAACTCGAAGCAAGTAGTTGCAGCTTTTCTTGTTTTAGCACTTTTTTTAATAATATGAGGATTCAAGATTTCGCATGAATATTCTACCAACGGACGAATGACTGTTTTATAATCCAAAAGGTTTGTGTTAATTGAACTTAGTCGAAAAGATCACCCTAGATGAAACAGTTTCGAATTCGCTTATTTTACAATGCTATCAATATCGGCACTCCAACGAAGATCGTGCAAAGAAACTACGCCCAGATACTCCTAGCGCTTACTCTTGTTAGTCAACACCCTTCGATAACGTACGCAAATTGAATGGGCTTCGTTTTGTGAGTACTTTTCATCAGACGGTTTTCTAGTGACATTTTACATGTATTGCACCACTGACCAACGCGTGCTGAGAAATTTGATCGGTGGGATCCTTAACCTCTGTATTCAAAATACAGTCGTCGGCAAAGGGCCTACTATTAACAGTTAAATTGAAGAGTACATCATTATTAAACATAAAAAAATCATTGAACTGTCCCTTGAGGTTACCTGATTTTACATAGATCACATCGGAACGTTTACCTTTAATTTCTACAAATTGTTTTCTTCCGTACAAAAACAGCTCTATCTATCTAATTAACCGGTATTTTTTTAGATTATATTTTAATATGAGTAATAATTTCTTTGAGGCTAACCTTACCAAATTTTTTTTTATCTAAAAATGTAAAATCAACTTGGACTTTTCGGTTCAGTACTTTAGCAAAATATTGCGCGACTTTAACCAGTTGAGTAATAACTGATACCCCTTTACGAAAGCCGTGCTCAGAGCTGTTTAATAAGCTGTAATGACATAAATAGGAGTGAATATGGCTGGAAAGTATATGCTCTAAAAGTTTCCTATCCCAGGTAGCACCGAGTTCAGGGCCGAAACTTGGCTTTTGTCTGGGAGGGCATTGAAAAGCCCGAAGACGCCAAAGTAGAGCCAAACCTGACCTCCTTTGGCAACAGTCTGGGTATTTTGGCCCTAATTCGCCAAACAAGTGCCAAACTTAGGCTTCATTGCCTGGTAGTTCGGCTATCATCTGGCATCTTTGGGCCTAAATCGCCTAACAAATGCCAGATTTAGGCTTACTGCCCCGTAGTTCGGCAGATATTTGGCATTTTTGGGCCAAAATCGCCAAACTAATGCCAAAGTTAGGCTTCATATTTTGACAGTTCGACTGTCAACTGGCACCTTCGGGCCAAAATCGCCACATTTGTGCCAGAGTTAGCCTTACTACCTTGTAGTTTGGTTGACATCTGGCATCTTCCGGCCCAAGTCGCCAAACAAGAGCCAAAGTTAGGCTTCGCTTCCCGATAGTTCGGCTGTCGTCTGGCAGCTACGGGCCAAAGTCGCCAAACAAGTGCCAAAGTTAGGCTTCGCTTCCTGATAGTTCGGCTGTTATCTGGCAGCTACGGGCCCAAGTCGCCAAACAAGAGCCAAAGTTAGGCTTCGCTTCCCGATAGTTCGGCTGTCGTCTGGCAGCTACGGGCCAAAGTCGCCAAACAAGTGCCAAAGTTAGGCTTCGCTTCCCGATAGTTCGGCTGTCATCTGGCAGCTACGGGCCAAAGTAACCAAACAAGTGCCGGAACTAGGCTTACTGCCTTGGAGTTCGACTGATGAGGTGTTTGATGTACGCGGGTGGTCTTCATCCTAATTAAATAGAAATCAAGTTTTATTCGGGTGGCCACTTTATCTTATTTTGAGTGTCTCTTGATTTCTCTAGTCCAAAGGTTGGCTGAACGTTTTGACGAGGCTGAAGCAGGCTTTGCAAACGGAAATTGTGCCGGATGTTGTACTCGCGCGTAGGTACAAACGTCAATATCGGGACGAGCCGTGAGACTGGTTCGACTTTAAGGCGCGTTCACACCGGCGATGCCATCTAGTCGCGCGAAAACTTTCATCGCAAAAGCGACCATCGCGGGCAAAAAGCGACGCGATTTGAGCAGTCGCTTGCTGACCCGCCTTTTTGTGATGCGATCTAGTCGCGGAGAGGCTGAGCCAATGAACGGCGTTCGGAGCGAGCGTTTTCGAGAAGCGACCCGTTAACGAAGGCGTTGGACTCGCTCATCGCGCACGCCAGAGTGACGTTCTAATTATTTTTATTTTTTTTTGCGATGCGATTTAGTCACATTGCTCGACTGCTTTCATCCCCGGTGTGAATGCGCCTTTAAAGAAAGTGCTGCCATCGAGCCAGCGCTGTGCGAGATCGATATGCGCACGTCTCCCCAACAGATATCATTATTAGGCGGCGCATTGCAAAAGCGAGCGTGGCTCTGTGCGCGTCTTGCATTGCGATTGAGCACTGTCAAAGGCTAGCGATAACAAAAAGCGGAAACGACCGGGGCTCCGTGGCGCCGCTCCCGCATCACACTTGGGGAATTAAAATGAAATCCCGGAACTTGTACTATTTTAGCGTGTTGGTACTTTTTAAACATTTAGAAACTGGAGACAGATAAGGGACAACACATGCAGGAGAATCTTTCAACTTCAACAACATTTATTTTCGGCTTCAAGCTCAATGCCCGCCCGCTCCCTGGTACTACGGGAAAGTAAAAATCTTGGGGGGAAGGAGAAGAAGCGGGGGAAGTGTACGCGACCCCCCCGTCCTGCGGGGCCAGGTACATCGGGCAAACGGGGCGATGCCTCAACGACCGACGCCGAGAACATCAAATGGACGCCGAAAGAGCTGCTTCGGATTCTCAGCACCCGAACGTCATTCACGGGAGAAAGTGTCCCGGCTGCGCTCCTGATTTCGCCGGCACGACGGCCATGGGAGGCCACTGCGAGCGAGTCGGGAGAGAAATAATTGAGGCCCGTCGGGTGGCGACAAGCCCGCAAAACATAAGCACCCCTTCCATTTGGCTCTCAAGAAAGGAGATTATCTTTCTGAGGCCCACAATGGAAGCCGAACGCTGACAGACTGGGCAAGGCGACAAGGTCACCGGCAGAAGCGGTTTTTCCTTTCATTTCATTCCAGACAAGGGCTGGGATTCCCCCGTCCCTTATTTCCCTACTGTTGAACAGGTCTTGATACACTCTCTCCCCTGTAGCTTTGGCTGTACAGCAGGTTTATTTTTTCTTTTTTTTAATTTGTGTTTGTTTGTTTGTTTTTTTTTACTCTAAAGCGTCGAAAACGCAGAGAGAGCTTGGCTGCGTTGTTGATGCCCATTCGACCTCGCCTTTCGTAAATCCTCCCTACCTGCTTTTGTGTCTTCGTGTGGCTCTCAGCGAACGCGACATCCGCTTTAAGCAAATCAAAAGCGCGTGACCTCTCTGTGTAGGACACGTAGGCCAAAAACGTTTGGACGAAAATTTTTCAGGTGACTCTCTCTGTCACGCTGATAGGATCTCTGGGGCTGTTGTTTTCGCCGTTTGCCTAGTTATAGAAATAGGCGAGCCACGTAGGTCCGGTTTTCGAAATGCGCTCTTCAGTGTTCTGTTGCTTTCGTGCGTTGCAGACGCGGCCGTGTATTTTCGTCGTAAACGGCCGGAATACGTCCATGCCAATTTTTTGGTAACAGCCATTTGTTTCACCGGTGTTCGTGGAATTCTTGTGATGTGTTTGTTGGATACGCTTCGACAAAAACTGCTCTTCGCCGACGACGAGACGTCAGTTGAATGTGCGCAACCTTCTTTCTCGAGTGTGTTTGTGGGGTGCCTAAGTTGGATTATGCATCTATCAAGGATTAGAGGATATCACTCTTGTATTAGTAAGTACACTGCAAGCATGCTTCTGATAGTAGTCCTGCTTTCCTCTCAATCTCCGCGGTTTTTTTGTGTGATGCGTTTTGCTTGGCATGAGGACAGTGTTAATTCTATTTTATAATTTGCTTTTCGTTTTACAGAACAGTGTGTGACCTTTGTAAATATGTCGAGTATACACTGTGTGTAATGATAGTTGTTTAATAAACTTCTGGGAGCGATCGAAAAAAAATAGTTTGTCCGTATATGTGATTGGATATGGAGCAAATGATATGCAACGTACACATACTTGCACGACGTTCGGGCAATACGGAGCAGATGCATCGTAGAGTATTTGCACAATATTGCGCGAACGCTAGGCCTGGGAAAAACGGCTGTAAGGCAATACCCGCCGGGTATCAAACAGTGGTGCAAAACTGGACATTTGAGCGATATTGGAACTTACTTTCGGCCGGTGCTAGCACGATACTGCAAAGTATTCCCGTGCTGCTTGGGAACGGAGGTGATGACATCTGACCATCGTGTTTCAGACGCTTGTTTAATTTATTTTCTTCTGGGGCGCGTGAAAGAGCACTTTTGTGACACACCAGAGATATTCCAAACATGGGCAGGCCTCTCGGCTTTCTTTTTAGGCGTTGCTTTGGCAGTTAGGGTTCCAGTCTGGCACTTACTTTGGCAGAACTGTGGCGGACCAGAGAAAAGCCAAACTTGGCATGTCCGAAATACCCAAATTAGGCGTTGCTTTGGCAGCTGTGGCCCAAGTCTGGCACTTACTTTGGCACAACTGTGGCTGACCAAAGAAAAGCCAAACTCGGCGTGGCCGAAATATCCGAATTAGGCGTTGCTTTGGCAGTTGGGGTTCAAGTCTGGCACTTATTTGGCAGAACTGGGGCGGAGCAGAGAAAGGCCAAATTTGGCACGTCCGAAACACCCAAATCAGGCGTTGCTTTGGCAGTTATGGCTCAAGTATGGCATCAACTTTGGCGCTCCTCTGGCGGCCCAGAGAAACGCCAAACCTTGGCATGCCCCGAATTCCCAGATTAGGATTTACTATGGCAGTTATGGCTCAAGTATGGCACCAACTTTGGCGCTCCTCCGGCGGACCAGAGAAACGCCAAACCTTGGCATGCCCCGAATTCCCAGATTAGGATTTACTATGGCAGTTATGGCTCAAGTATGGCACCAACTATGGCACTCCTCTGGCGTACCAGAGAAGAGCCAAACTTTGGCATGCCCTAGGATCGCCCAACTAAGGCTATAGTTAGGCACCGTACTTTGGCACTGATGAATGCCATGGTGCAAAAACCTAACTGCGCCAAAGTTGGGCCCTTATGTTTGCCAGACCTTTGCCCAAGTTGGGCATTCCTCTGGCGTGCTACCTGGGATGTGCTGATGTTAGCGGGATCGGTCTGTAATTTTTAAGGTAGGTAGGCTTTCCCAGACTTCTGAGATAGGCACAACTTTACCAGTCTTCCAATCATTGGGTGATATACCTGAAGACAGGAATCGTTCAAGAACGATAATAATATAATAGGAAAGAGACTCCGCATATCCTTGAAGAAGCGCATTTGTAATTGTATCGTATCCGTTTGCTTTCTTGCACTCTAGGTGAAGCAACAGATCCACAATTCCTTCCCGAGTGAAATCTACATCAATGATGGTGGGAACGTCTTCCCATTGCCTAAACACCGACGTCGTTCCGTCGTCAGAGGAAAACACAGTAGAAAAAGAAGTTATTTAAAGCAGTTTGCTTTTTCTTAGTTTTCTTCGATCGTGTGTCCATCGACTTCAAGTTTTCTACGTCCTCTAATGTTGGTGAAAGGTGCCGCCAAATTTGCTTGGAGACGAGTTTAAAAAATGAAAGCCGTTTACAACTCCCTGTAACACCGAATCAGAGAGGGGAAATTTTCCCGCTAAATTCAGAGGGGAAATTTTTCCACTAAGTGTAGCAGAAAAATTTCTCCGCTAAATCTAGCGGAAAATTTTCCCCGCTAAATTTAGCGGGGAATTTATTCCGCTAAATTTAGCGGGGAAATTTTTCCGCTAGATGTAGCGGGGAAATTTGTCCGCTAGATTTAGCGGGGAAAATTTTCGGCTAGATTTAGCGGGGAAAGTTTTCCGCTAAATTTTGCGGGGAAATTTTTCCGCTAGGTATAGCGGGGAAATTTTTCTGCTAAATATAGCGGAGAAATTTTTCAGCTAAATTAAATTTTCCCGCTAGATTTTGCGGAGAAATTTTTGCGCGAAAACTAGCGGAGAAAATTTTCCACTAGATTTAGCCGGGAAAATTTTCCGCTAGATTTGGCGGCGAAGATTTTCCGCTATATTTAGCGGAGAAATTTTCCCGCTAAATTTAGTAGAGAATTTTCCCGTTAAATTTAGCCGCTAATTTTACCCACCAAGCACCGCGCGGTTACGCCGACGCCGACGGCGACGGCGGCGCCGCTCAAGCCGGAAACGGGCGCCTAACAGCTGCGCTGAAAAATGCCGGCATCGTTTGGTTAAAATATAGTGTATCGCGTCGTCAATTGACATTTTAAATTTCTCACTCAGCAACCTGAGTTTTTCACGCGCTGTGGTAGTGGCTGTTCTGCGATTTTGAACCCGACATCGTCATATACTTTTTTTTTAGTAAATACTACTTTAACTGGTCCAGGGATTGTTCCATTGCCTTTTTCGTTGTCCTAGTGGGTACATACGTAGTCACATATTTAGTATTAACTTTTTTAAGTAAAGCCACAAGTCATTGACCAAAAATACTGGGGTGTCAGCCATTTTGTGGAAAGTTGCTTGTGCCAAAAGTAATTGGTCCAGGATGGCCTCATCGTCGGCCTGATTGAAATCCATGTATACGCTATATGTAAACGTTCTACAAGGAATTGTTAAGTTTGGAAGAGGTAAAAGGACCATGCAATGATCAGAAATACCTGACAACATGCTAGACTCATAAGTGCCTGATAGCATGTTGTCAGAAACAAGAAACAAACTCAGAAGCGTACTGGACTAACCTTTAATTATTGTGGGTTTTCTTGCAACTTGAATCAGATTGTGCGAAAAAAAAACAATGCCAGTGGTGCGGAAGACACCAAAATCTTACGAGAGGTCGGAGCCAAGCCATCCCAATCGATATCAGCAAGATTAAATTCGCCGGCTATAATTACTTTACGAGAGTGCCCGCGGGGCTTATCTAGAAAGACATTCAGTTTATTCACGAATTATAATCTCATTCCGGGTGACCGATAAAAAGCGTCTAAAATGTATTCAACATGGCCAAACTTAATCTTGCACCATTTACTTTCTTATTCCGTGCAATCTAAACAATCGTTCATAACTATGGCGACGCCACCCCTTTAACTTTCTCGATCCTTTCTGTAAAGATTATTTTTGGGTGGAATTAACTCACAATTTAAAACTGATGAGTTCAGCAACGTACGAGGAATAATGACAGCATTCGAATTATGTTCAATCAAGATATGTTGAAGTTCAACGAGTTTACTCACCAATATTCTGTCGTTCACATTCAGAACTATAAAATGTTTATTGCCGTTCGACATGACTGGTCAATTCCTAGCGTAATGCTGTGGCTGGTATGGGGCACACGGGGGAAATTGTACTCCTCACCCTGCTCTTCATTCATGACGTACAGTACATCCCCCCCCCCCCCCCGATCTTTAATTTGTCCTTGAAATCCTTATCTTTATTATGCTCAGCATTGTCCAACGACTCTTTTCGTACGTTCCCGACGTGTAGGAAAAACTCCTCGTTAAAAAAAAATACGTGATTATTGTAACTTCTTTTTAAAGTACTTCTTGTTTTTCAGCCAAGTTACCATATTTCGGGATAACAGGACGCATTTGGTTAGACGACCAGTTACCAAGTCTGTGAATTTTTGTTTTTATACTTTTAACGTGAAATGCTAACCTATCAGAGATCATTTCACTGAATACACTGTTGATTAAATAATCTTCCGTCTGGTTGTCCATCTTCCGGATTCCATAAACTTTAAGGTGTTTGAGCCCACTTCTGTTTTCCAGATCATATTTTTTTCTTTTCAAGTTTTTGCACGCACAATGCTAAGTTTTATACTTTGTGCTGCGAGGTATTGAACTTTTCAACTAGCTCATTCGCAAGGGGAGTGGACTCCTCGATCACTCCCAAGCGTGTTTCTAGGGTGCCAAAATGGCTTCTCGTTTGAGCAATATCTCCCGCTATTTTATTGTGCCCTTAAAAATTTGCTGTAGCTCATCAGGTCCGGGATTAAATTCAAGATCACCACAGAGCTGAAGCAGCAGAAGAAAGATATCCCAGCACTCAGTCATCAGAAGAAGAATGTAGCCGGGGCATGGCAGCACAATAAGCCATGCAGTGTCATCCCTTAAGCATTTGCACCGACGATACTTCTTACTAACCTGCATACACAGCAAGAAAGGATTAGCCGTCCCGCCTGACCCGGTTCCACCGAGCCCGCTGCCTTTCTTTTTCTGGGCACAGTCTACGCGACTTTTCGCTCGTACGTGAGCTCGTCCTTGAATTTTTCCTCACCATCACCTGAGTCGTACCTAGCAACTCTAGTACCAGCTGCATTTCGTTATCTCATTCGCTGGATGCACAGTGAATATCTTTGGTGAGAAGCGGGTTGACATCTCAAGACTAAAGGCAAGGCGCACCTTCGAGGGTGTGCATACCGGGTGCATCAAGTAAGACTGAGAGTATTTAAATAAAGAGGGAGGTGTGAAATTGAAATAAAGATACATCCCTATATATTACGTCCTTCACTGCGGTGGACGCAAGCACGAAAGCGTAAAGTGCTAATTAGAAGCTTAATCACCAAAATGTTACATACATATCATAGAGCGTTGCTCTTAGGCACCTGCTTTCGGGTTCAGCGGCCTCGGGGTCCTCGTCGGCGTCGGCGTCAGCGTTACTGCGCTCGCTTCATTATGGGACATTTCTCCCCAAACGTTAGCTGTTAAATTTTCCCACTAAACTTAGAGGAAAAATTTCCTCGGCAAGTTTAGTGGAGATATAAACGTCACGTGACCTCAACGCCCATTTAGGTTCCTCGCTAAATTTAGCGGGGAAAGGAAGTCACGACTTCCTGTCATGTCACCCATAAATAAAGCCAGCGGCAGGAGGAGAGCAGGAGAAGAAGGAGAGGACGAGGAGGAGGGAAGAGGAGGGGAGTGAGGAGGAAGGGGAGGAGGACAGGAGGACTGAAGGGCGCGGGAGAGCAGGAGAAGGGACATACCCTGTCCTCCTCATCATCAAGAGCTGAGGTCTAGTTTCGCATTACAGAGATTTTTAAACGTCTTTCATTTTTTTTATTTTTTTTATTTTAACTACTCCGGGCAATTTTCTGGTGCTATGCAGTCAAAGCTATGGGCGCACGGGCCCTCGCGCACGTTGAGCACCGATCAAGGGTGTGCACGTGCACTCTTCTCTTATAAAATGCCGCAGAAAATTGTCTGCGAGCATTGGCGACGTGCGCAATCGAAAGCGTCGCTGTGGTGGGAATGCCACGATTGGCCGAATGCTGACTATGAGGAAAGCGAGGATTTCTCGTCGACGAAAATAAATGGAATGTGCAGAAGTTTAAATTTTGACGGTGTTGACAATGTTGTTCTGAGAGCGCAATGATTTCAAGCTTCCACCATGCTAATCACAAGCACCATCGAACTTTTTCTTCGCAAAGAAATAACGTCACGAGAGGGAACCATAGTAGGGAGCCACCGAAAAGTCTTGCCGCTAATACCATGTTTGAGTTAAAGATATGAAGCTCGTCGTCTCCTCAGGCAAAATAAATTAAAAGACCTCAGACAAAAAAAAAAAACTACTTCAAGGTATAGACCATATGCGAAACTGCTTGGTGGTCTGGCAGCACTGTGCACACGGCCATCTTGGTAGCGTCAAGTTCTTGAGTTTCGGTTTCTCAGCATTTCCAGGGAATGGACGCTCCTCCACTAAGTGCAATTCGGAAACTTAATTGCCTTCTAACTTCAGATCACCCGACATGAACAAAGGACTAGGCCGTCGTGCCTTTAAATCGAAAGACACTTCTAAAGGCCGGTTCAGACACTTGCGTTTGAGTGCGTTTGACTGCGTTGCAGCGAGAACCGAAAGCGAGTCACCGGCACATCTGTGCTTCGTATGAAGCGTGGAATCCAATTCAAGGAATCTTCTTGGCACGCGATATAAGCAGCAGGGGTGTCCTGGTGTCTCGCTGCCGCAAAGCAGTCAAACGCAGTCAAACGCAACTGTGTGAACCGGGCTTAACTCTTTTTTCGAAGCGAATACACATTGAGTCATACTGTTTCGCTGTAGACTGCTCTACGTCAGTATATGAAATGCATGGTTAGTTTTATTTTTTAATTCTTTCTGGCGAACTTTTTTTGTGGAAAGTTTTGTGTTTCTCTAAAGGAAACTGTGCCCTGGGCAATAATTTTCAGACGTTTCAAAAAAGTGAAAGCCGTTTACAACTCCCTGTAACGCCGAATTGGAGCGCAGCTCTTGAGGAGGAGGAAGGAAGGGTAATCAGGGAAGCGTATACCCCTCCTCCTCCTCCCCTCATTCTTCAATCTCCTCCGGGGGGGAGGGGGTCACGTGACCTCGGGGGGAGGGGGGCCCCCTCCCCCTCCTCCCCCAGGTCACGTGACCTCCCCTCCTCCCCCAGGTCACGTGACCCTCTCCCCTCCCCCTCCTCCCCCGAGGTCACGTGACCCCCCCCTCCCTGCAGGTCACGTGACTTCCCTCCTCCTCCTCCCTCCAGGTCACGTGACCCGGAGGGGTCACGTGACCTTGGGGTGACCTTGGGGGGTCACGTGACCTTGGGATGACCTTGGTTACGCCGACGCCGACGGCCGACGGCGACGGCGACGGCGACGCCGACGGCGACGGCGACGGCGGCGGCGACGCCGCTCAAGCCGGAAACGGGCGCCTAAGAGCTGCGCTCTAAAAGCTGAAATTGGTTTCAGATAGCATTGACCTCAAGCGCGTGAAGTTGAAGGGTGTTGCGCTATTAATGAAGATTTGTTCAACCCTGGCAGAATGAGAGCCCTAACTTTGTCAGAAGTATTGCCCTAGCTTCTTTGCACTAAACAAATTATTTACCTCGGCTACGACCCCCCCCTCCCTTTTTTTTCGAAGAAAAAAAAAAAAGAAGGAAAAGGAGATTGAAATGAAGGCGGCACCACCCGTGTTGCTCCATTCGACGTTCGCAACGTGATGGTGTACTAGAACTGGGCAGTGTGCCGTCCACACGGAGAAGCAACGGAGGGAGGAGATCGGCGCAGCGATGACGGCGCGCAAGGACGGCAGGAGGCGCTGCGGGTAACAGGCGTGCTCCTTTCCGCTCGGATCGCCGTGTTGTCGTACTGCTTGTGATCGCGTGGTTCGAGTCGTCGCTTTGTTTTGCTGCAGTATTTTTTTTTAATGATTGAGTGAAATGGATTGCAATTGGTGCTGTTCAGTGGCATGTAGACAACGCGTGCGATGACCGAAAAACGGCGGGACAAGAGAGACGGGGCGTGTTTTGTGCCGGGGCAGTGATTTCCCTACACCCCCCCCCCCCCCTTGGTTTTCCAAAGGCACCCCCTTAATTCGCAACGACTCTGATATTCTCAATGCCCCCCGAACCCTTCTCCCCCCCCCCCCCCTCCCTGATTTCAATTCCTGGGATCCGTGCCGGGTTGCAAGAGTGGCTACCGGTCCTGCAAAGGAGCCCGTTCCCTTTTCGTGCCCCTCTCGAGTTCGATCGGCGTGAGTCATGGTCCCGCAACATTAAAAAGAGTGACAGGGAGACTGTGCTTCATGTAATGCAGGCAGTCATGACAGTTCGCAGTCGTCCTCTACATTTTTTTTTTGACTTTTCGCACTCTGTAAAGTATCTGCTAAATCGGTTTTATAGACACTGGTTTCGACACACCGAAGGGTCCTGTGCACGCTGACTGCATTAGAAAGGCTTGGAGAAGTGACTGTGAAAATATGACGCTGAGGTTATCGCCTCACATCAGCAAATTATTTTTTTTTTCCTAACGACTTTGAAAAAATGAGGGTTGGCCCAGCACTCCGTCTCTTCAATGAGGAGGTGCTAAGAGGCCTCTTTTTTACAGCAAGAAAATTTAAATGTCTTGTGGCCCAGCGCAAGATAGTGACTCATTTATCCTGAAGATGTCGAAGCTCATCAAGATCATGACCTCATGTTGGAGAATGTAGCGGTACAAAACGCCTTAGGCGCCGACTACGGGGGAGCTCGGGAGCCCCCCTCTCCCGAGCTCTTGGGAAAAGCAAGTACCTTCACCTCCGGAATCTTTGGGTGCACCTCTTTAATCTCATCTGTGCGCCCTGGTGCCCACATATATCGAAAGCTGGTGCTCAGTGGATAAATAACAAATTTATACTCTCGGGTTACTACCAGAGCTGGTGAGTGGACACATTTCTCTAACTATTCGCACAGTCCTGTTCGATGACCCTACGTAGTAACACCAAATACGATAAAGTCCAGTGCTAAAAATTCCTTCCAAAGCCCGTGGAAGTATATAGTTGCGAAAGACGTCAGTGACACCTCTATAGCGTACCATGCAGCCTACGGAAGTAGGCGGTACAATCCGTTTTGTAAGCCCCATTTTGTTTTCCCAAACGAAGAAACAATTCATTACGGTAGTGCGTTTAAACCACGGAATTCACTGATCACAACTACAATGACAGCGAAATGAAAGGGTCACAAAAGCAGACATTTGTTTAGGTATCATGCCATCAGCATCAGGCTCGTAGCCCGGGGGGGGGGAAGGCATGGGGCCCGCCCCCCCCCCCAAATTTTCTATTTTGCTGAGACCTCCTTTCCCCCCTCCCCCTCATACAGCATTTTGTCATGGGCGCCCCCCCCCCCCCGCGAAACAAAATCCTGGCTACATGCCTGATCAGCATGCTTATCCTACGTTTTCCAGGGGATTATACACGTTTGGGACATCCCTTTGAGGAGACTTCCTGAAGGTTTGCCGGGGGCGATCGAGTTTCCGCCTATTCAGAACGCAACACTGTTAGCGCAAACAAGCGATCGCCGGCTTTTCTATGAGAAATCAAAGGAGTAGTAGAAAACATGCACCAACTCGGCAACCTGTCAATCAAATCCCAAGAGGGCGGAGCCTAACCCGATCCGACCAATCACAGCGCAGGAGGGCGGGGCAAAATCCAATCCAACCAATCACAGCGCAGAAGGGCGAGGCCCTTTCCCTCTCTCCCATCTCAGTGACCAATGACAGGCAGTGGGCATCGATGGCCCCGCCCACAGGGCATTAGCCAGTGACCAATCGGAGCTCGCCCGGGTCCCGCCCCCCGAGCTACTTTGTGCTCACCAGCCCGACGCTCTACCCCCCCCCCCCCCCCCGCTATGAGCACATTGCTTGCGAGACCGCTTAAGTCAGGTTAGTTGTTCGTGTGTGTGTGCATTCAGTTCACGTGATGTCCCGCACGCTACTTGGCTTTTGTAATACAGTTAAAACCAGAATGCGTCATTGCCGCAGGCATGTGACCATGGTCGCGTGACGTTGCTTGTCTTCCTATCACGTGATTTCGCGCGTGCTCGATTCAACCGGTGTTCGCGAACTCGTAGCCTCGAGGTGACCCCTTAGCTGTTGCATTTGGGCTCTTCGACACGATGGATTTTTGTGTCCTGTGACGGTCCCAAATAGCAGCAGCAGCAGCTGGGTCCCGCTAAAGTTGGATTGAGGTGTCTGTAAAACTGTGAAGCTCGCGGACCATGATTGATGTTGATCCTACTTAAAGTTTTAAAGCGACCCTGTTAAAATTTCGGGCCAGCTCGCAAAAAACTTTGCAAAGACGCAGCGAATTTTGGGGATAGGCGTCATCAAGTGTTCAGACAATGAAGTGGTCCTCATTCAAATTGGGTGCCATCTGGTGGTAAAAGCTTCGACTCGCTATACACTTTGGAAGTCATGTGACGGTTCAATTAGCATCAGTCGCAAAATTGGGGGGGGGGGGGGGGTGAGGTGACGGTTAAACTTTGAAGCTGGCGGACCGTGTTAAATCTTGGTCCTGCGCAAATCTTTGAAGTGGACCTGCTAAACGGTGGGGCAAAGTCTTGAAACTCACAAACCGTGCTGGATCCAGTGGTTTGTTTTTGAATAGACACCATCTAGCGTTAGATCTTTGAAGTGCTATTCGCCAAAAAATTGCTGACATCTGGTAATAAAAGCTTCTACACCGCTAAATGTGTGGTTCATCTTAAGGTTCCCTTAGCATCAGCTGGATACCGCTAAATTTTGGCTGGGGTGATGGTAAACCTTTGAAGTTCACAGGCCGTGCTACATCTTGGCCCAGCGTAAAGCATTGAAGTTGCTGACGAAAATAATCCCTGGAGAAGGGGAACAAGAGGAACAAAGGACAAACACAAATCTCCAAACACAGCTAGGTGACTGGTGCGCGACCGAAAAAATCCGCCTGGTCCGGGTATCGAACCCGGGACCTCTCCATTACAGGTGGAATGCTCTACCAACTGAGCTAACCAGGGGTTAGACGTCACTAGAGCAAACGGGTTTTATCAGCCGCCACCAGTCTAACACCAACAAGGGTGAAGCTTGCAATTTAAGGTTATAATTATAATGCAATTAAATGCAAAGGTGCAAGCGAGCTGGACAAGAATGATGACGAAAAAAATGTTTTTCGTCTTCATTCATCGTCGTTGTCATCATCACCACTGCTAGACACTCCCACTCCTGGGCGGTATAACTTCGCTCAGATTCGGTAAGTACCCTGCTGATAAAGGACACAGGTTGAAGTTAGTTGGGGCCTTCCTGTAAAAGCACTACAGCTATGCCAACTCAGCTGGCATCTGTTTCGACGACGAAGGGCCGATTCAAGTCTGGCAAACTCATCACTGCATCGTGAGCCAGTGCATCATTGAGCAGGGTAAAGGCATGCTCCTGCTGGTGATTCCAGATCCACTTTCAGTCATTTCTCAAGAGATTGGTGAGAGGGTGGGCAATAAAGGAAAACTGTTTGATAAAGTTCCGGTAATAGCCAACCAATCCCAAAAAGACTTGCAGCTGCTTGACTGTGGTAGGTCGGGGGTAGTTGAGCATCGCCAACACCTTCCCGCCGTCCGGCCTACATTATCCAGGGCTTATTACATGACCCAAAAAACTTCAGCGACTGGCAGCACACCTGAACCTTGTCGGGGTTCATGGTGAGTCCTGCTAATTTGATGCGCTCCAGGACTTCTCGAACATGTGCAACATGGCTGTCCAGCGTCTCTGAATACACAAGTACATCGTCCATAAATGCCATAGCAAAGTGGTGGTTGATTCCATTCAGGACTCTGTCCATCAGCGTTTGAAAGGAGACTGGACCACCTGCAACACCAAACGGCCTCCTTGTAAACTCGAAGGTGCCCTGGTGGCATATGAACGCCGTCTTCGGAATGTCGTCCTCGCGCATAGGGATTTGGAAAAAACCCTGCGAAAGGTCAAAGCTTGAGAACCACTCCGCTCTCCCGAGTTGTGCCAGTAGCCAGTCGTTTCGGGGCATCGGATACGCAGGCACCCTGGTGCGTGCGTTGAGCGACCGGTAGTCTATAGCCAGGCGAAAGCCTCCGGACATTTTGGCCTCCAGAACAGGTGCACTGGTACACTCACTGGTGCTCCGATGCACAGGTCCCTCTTCCCGCAAGTTTTGAAGGCAACTGTCAATGATCTTTTGTTTCTTGGAATTGACAGGGCGCAACTTGGAACGAACGGGTGGACTGTCTCCTGTGTCAATCAGGTGCTCGGCAAGAAAAGTGGAGCCGGGAGTTTTGGTGAAGATTGGCCCAAAGATCTCCAGCAATTTCTTTATAGGAGCATACACTCCCGGTGTCTTGGCAGAGTCTCCATCTGCTTCGGTAGTACTATGGCTGGATGTTGTGGCGCAAGTTGACTCCTCTTTGAAGAGGTTCTCCAGGGAGTACGAATATTCTTCTGCCCCAACCTCGCTGCTTGCTTGCTTTATGGCTTTACAAAAAGAACAATGCGCTGGGGTTCTCTTCCAATTGTCCATCCCCCAAGGGCCACATGCAAGGAGATATGTGTGACTGTCAGGAAATCCCTTCCTAAAACAATGTCTCTGCAGAGGTCGGGCATACACATAAAACGTCGTCTCCGGGAACCGTCCGCCCACCGGATCTTGCACCGAAGAGATGCAGTGGACTGAGACCAACCTGTTGCCAGTCGCAGTGTGCGCGCCCCCCTTTTTAGAGCGCAGCTCTTAGGCGCCCGTTTCCGGCTTGAGCGGCGTCGCCGTCGCCGTCTGCGTAACCGCGCGGTACATTATGGGAAATATCCCATAATGCACCGCGCGAGCCCCCCGGGGTCACGTGACCTCGGGCAGAGGGGGAGGGGGCGTCACGTGACCCCTCCCCCCGGGGTCACGTGACCTTGGGGAAAGGGGGGAGGGGGGTCACGTGACCCCCCGGGTCACGTGCCCTCAGGGGAGGAGGGTCACGTGACCTGGGGGGAGGAGGGGGGTCACGTGACCCCCAGATCACGTAACCCCCCTCCGGAGGAGATTGAAGAAGGAGGGGAGGTGGAGGGGTATACCCTCCCATGATTACCCTTCCCTCCTCCTCCTCAAGAGCTGCGCTCCCATTCGGCGTGACAGGGAGTTGTAAACGGCTTTCATTTTTTGACTGGAACCCGTGGCTTGAGCAGCTACGATGGCCGGCCGATCCAAGATGACGCTGCAGCCTGTGTAGAGCAGCGCCTTGAACGTTGATGACCCAATTGGAACGTCAAGGAGAGGCTCTTTCCCTCCGGCTGTAGTCGCCACTTGCAGCGCTCTGTCGCGGATGCTCACCGGGGCAGCATCTACCAGTGTCCGTTTCCCGGACACTGTGCTTGAAAATGGCCAGGCTGTTGGCACCTCAAGCCGCGACCTGGACCCAAATGTCGACCCATGGCACAGCTGCGAGCGGGGTGACCGATTTCTCCACATCTCCGCCAACGGTCGACTCCTTGTTGGCGCTGCCCTACTGAACAAAACCATTTGGTGCCTGTGTGAAAGTAAACGGGTTCATACCGTTAACTGTTTAGCCATACCGACCACCAGTTTGTCAAAGGGGTCGCCCGTATGGCTCAAAGGGGTCCCCCGTATGAGCCATAACGATCACCTATTTGGGCAAAGAGGTCACTTCTTTGGCAAACGGGTCAGTTGTCTGGGCAAATGGGTCACTCGTTTGGGCAAAGTTGTCGCACGTTTGTTCAAACCGGTGGCCATGTTGCACAAACGGGTTACCGGTGACCGGCAAGCTGTACCGGTTTAATCAAACGACTCTCCGGAGCCCGTTTAATACTGAACGTACAGGTCGGGGGCATCGGCACGCCAGTTTCAGCAGTGGCAGCCTGTTTCGGGAAAGCCGGAAGCGCCGGTTCATCCATTTAGAATCGTCCGCGTAATGCAAGTAATTATATTTATATTTTGATTGAGCTGATGTTCGCTTATAGACCTTTTTCGCAAGGGCGCCGCCATCTTGAATTGTCGTCACTTCCAGTATGGGCGAAAACATTGTTTTGCCGTCGCCGCACAGATAGAAGACATTTAGGACATAAACGTAACCGTCACACATTCTCGTTTTCCTTCCCCTCTATTTTTTAACTATTCGCAGGTTGAAACGTTCTGATATTTTTTCGTCGCCCATACCGGATATGCCTACTTGGTGGTCGGGGGCGAGAGTCAGCGGAAAAGGTCTATACTGCAACAAAAATAAACATTTTTTTTTCACGTAAACATGCGACGTTGCCGAGCGATATTTTTGACAGAATTTTAAAACTTTGGCGTTCTTTGTTGCTTCAATTTACTTATTCAGCTAGAATCTCTCTCGCAGAGGACGCGACCGCGTGAAAGAATATACTTCTTGACTCCCTTTCGCCTCAATTCAAGACTCAGCGAAGGTAACGCGCGAACACGTGGCTGTACGAACATCGAGCATTGCGAGAGCAGGCCCGCTGTTGCAGCAGTCAAATTACGATCTAGCGCTGGGTGCTTTTTTTCGCTCGGGCGCAAGCCGAGCTTCAGGGTGGCGCACGCCATTTCTAGGTTTCGAGCGTGCTAAAAGAATTCGCCTGCTTTCCGAGGCTGCAAACGCGGCATAGTCAACGTTCTGTTGCAATTCGAAGAGAGGAGGAAAGCGCGTGTACGGCGGTACAGAGGTTGGTGCACCCTCTCCCCTAGCATTAACTGCAAAAAAAAAAAAAACTAACAGCGAGTTTTTTTGTTTTTTTTTGTATTCAAGGGTGGGGTGCGTCCCGGTGTCCTTCGCCTTGACCTCGCCCCCTTCCTCCCCTCTGGTCAGCTCTGTTACGTGACCCGCAGCAGCGCGCGAGCTACACACTGATAACCATCGAGATCCGGAACGGCGCGCCCAGCAGCCGCTTTTTTCTTTGCTTGTTCTCAGTTGCAGTTTGAACTTCGCTCGTCCCGCCTGCTTCGGTCTGTCGTCTAACCCTGCGGTCTTATTAGGATGTCTCCGACAACGTAATGGATGTGCATCAAAGCTATCAGTGTTCGAAAAGTCCTACGCGTATATCGGCAACAAGCGACTCTTCAAAGAAGTCAGGAATTCTTGCGGTTTGGTTGTGTTCCGCAAATGACAGATTGTGCGTCGCATCGTGTTGAAACTTCAAGGAGCCTTTTTTCTCGTTTTTGTGTTTGTGTGGTTGTCCTGCTTTAACCGTGTCGACTTATATTTTGGATTACATCTTTCAAGTCAGCTATTATTATGGTGAGTGCACTGCAACCTGCTTGTTGGCAACGATTGACCGTTCTTTTACGCGTACTCTTCCAGATTATCCAGAGAATTATGCAGCGTTTAATGTCGCGGCAGCCGGGAAAATAATTTTTCCCAAAGTCTGCCATATAGTCTGAAATTACCTCGGCAGTATAAGAGTGCATCTTCAAATTTCACAGAACGCTTGCACGTTTGTACTTGTCTACAAAATAAGTTGTAATAAACTTCTAGGCGAATTGAAAACGATCTTTTGTGTCTGTTTTTCTGCCCATTTGCAAGCACCTGTGCGAGCACATTTTTTTCCACGTGTTTCCTCCATCTTAGAAATAGGTCTATGAGTTTCGGGACGTCTATGAGTTTCGGGACCTCCTCCCCCCAGGTCACGTGACCCTCCTCCCCTGAGGGCACGTGACCCGGGGGGTCACGTGACCCCCCTCCCCCTTTCCCCAAGGTCACGTGACCCCGGGGGGAGGGGTCACGTGACCCCCCTTCCCCTCTGCCCGAGGTCACGTGACCCCGGGGGCTCGCGCGGTGCATTATGGGATATTTCCCATAATGCACCGCGCGGTTACGCAGACGGCGACGGCGACGCCGCTCAAGCCGGAAACGGGCGCCTAAGAGCTGCGCTCTAAAAAGGGGGGCGCGCACACTGCGACTGGCAACAGGTTGGTCTCAGTCCACTGCATCTCTTCGGTGCAAGATCCGGTGGGCGGCCGGTTCCCGGAGACGACGTTTTATGTGTATGCCCGACCTCTGCAGAGACATTGTTTTAGGAAGGGATTTCCTGACAGTCACACATATCTCCTTGCATGTGGCCCTTGGGGGATGGACAATTGGAAGAGAACCCCAGCGCATTGTTCTTTTTGTAAAGCCATAAAGCAAGCAAGCAGCGAGGTTGGGGCAGAAGAATATTCGTACTCCCTGGAGAACCTCTTCAAAGAGGAGTCAACTTGCGGAACAACATCCAGCCATAGTACTACCGAAGCCGATGGAGACTCTGCCAAGACACCGGGAGTGTATGCTCCTATAAAGAAATTGCTGGAGATCTTTGGGCCAATCTTCACCAAAACTCCCGGCTGCACTTCCCTTGCCGAGCACCTAATTGACACAGGAGACAGTCCACCCGTTCGTTCCAAGTTGCGCCCTGTCAATTCCAAGAAACAAAAGATCATTGACAGTTGCCTTCAAAACTTGCGGGAAGAGGGACCTGTGCATCGGAGCACCAGTGAGTGTACCAGTGCACCTGTTCTGGAGGCCAAAATGTCCGGAGGCTTTCTCCTGGCTATAGACTACCGGTCGCTCAACGCACGCACCAGGGTGCCTGCGTATCCGATGCCCCGAAACGACTGGCTACTGCACAACTCGGGAGAGCGGAGTGGTTCTCAAGCTTTGACCTTTCGCAGGGTTTTTTTCCAAATCCCTATGCGCGAGGACGACATTCCGAAGACGGCGTTCATATGCCACCAGGGCACCTTCGAGTTTACAAGGAGGCCGTTTGGTGTTGCAGGTGGTCCAGTCTCCTTTCAAACGCTGATGGACAGAGTCCTGAATGGAATCAACCACCACTTTGCTATGGCATTTATGGACGATGTACTTGTGTATTCAGAGACGCTGGACAGCCATGTTGCACATGTTCGAGAAGTCCTGGAGCGCATCAAATTAGCAGGACTCACCATGAACCCCGACAAGGTTCAGGTGTGCTGCCAGTCGCTGAAGTTTTTTGGGTCATGTAATAAGCCCTGGATAATGTAGGCCGGACGGCGGGAAGATGTTGGCGATGCTCAACTACCCCCGACCTACCACAGTCAAGCAGCTGCAAGTCTTTTTGGGATTGGTTGGCTATTACCGGAACTTTATCAAACAGTTTTTCATTATTGCCCACCCCCTCACCGATCTCTTGAGAAATGACTGAAAGTGGATGTTGAATCACCAGCAGGAGCATGCCTTTACCCTGCTCAATGATGCACTGGCTCACGATGCGGTGATGAGTTTGCAGACTTGAATCGGCCCTTCGTCGTCGAAACAGATGCCAGCGGAGTTGGCATAGCTGTAGTGCTTTTACAGGAAGGCCCCAACTAACTTCAACCTGTGTCCTTTATCAGCAGGGTACTTACCGAATCTGAGCGAAGTTACACCGCCCAGGAGTGGGAGTGTCTAGCAGTGGTCTGCGCAGTAGACAAGTTCGGACCTTACCTCGAGTTTAAAGAGTTTGAAATCCACTCCGTCCATTCCTCACTATCCTGGATGTTCAGCACCAACCAGGCCTCCCCAGGAGTCAAGCGTTGGGTGCTTCGACTTCATTGCTTCAACTGCGAATTAAAGCACCGGAGATGGCTTGCGAATATCAAAGCAGATGCCCTCAATAGGGCACCTATCCAGCAGGTAGACATACCTGATCAGAGCCTGCCTGAGACGCTGTTTCCCATCTGTACACCAGAGTCGGGGCCTCAGATCACCTTTGAGGCAGCTGCAGCAGTGCCCCTTACCGACGATGTCACCTGCTTGAGCGACAGAGCAAGTTTAACTGTCGACCAAAAGCAGGACACTCTTTTTTCGAGGCTCCTGAGTGTTAAAGAAGGCATGAAGCTTCCTGAAGATGACCCTAACCAGCACCTAGTGGTGGACTTGGCGGAAACAACCGAAGTATAAGCCAACGGCCTGCTCGTTCAACTACAAGGGGAAAGAAAGGTGCCCTGTCTCCCTACCCACCTTCGCCAATAGGCACTCGAGATGTCACATGACCATCCCACAAGCGCTCGCGCAGGTTTTTTCAAAACTCTAAAACGATTCTCGTCCCGCTTTGTTCGGTTGGGAATGAGAGCTGACGTCGCCAAACCCGTTCGTTGCTGTTAAGTGTGCCAACGCACTAAAGGCCGCCGCCAGAAGCTTCAAGGACTTATGAGCAGCCAGTGGGCCACTGTACCGATGTAGAAGCTAAGTGTGGATATTGTGGGACCTCTGCCCTCCACACCTAGACGCAACAAACACCTTTTGGTGATTATCGACAAATTCACAAAGTTCATTGAACTTTTTCCTTTGCGAACAGCAACCAGCAAAAACATTTTGGAGTGCATGGTGCAAGTTTCCTGCCGACACGGCACACCTGCTTCCATCTCCAGTGGCAACGGAAAGCCATTCGTCAGTAAACTTGGCGGTCTCCTAAGCCACTGGGGGTCGCCGACCGCCACACTGTCCCATACAGGCCATCAGGGCAAATGGTAGAGAGGCACAATGGCACGGTTGATGGAGAGCTTTAGAACATATTGTTCTACCCACAGAGACTGGGACGCGAGCACATTCCTGAAATCGCTTTCGCGATGCGCACGGTAGAAAGCGTCGTCACCGGATTTACCCCAGCCTTCCTTTGCTACACTGTTAGGAAGTCCCGTGTATTTAGTGAATATTTGGGGTGAAAAACACGATATTTACACAAATTACCACAAATTTACACATTGAGTGACCGATAACTCGTTCACAATGCATGCGAGGTTGTCAAAAACGTCTTTTGGTTCGGTCATACACCCACAACCGTGTAGTCGCGTCGAAAACACGCATCCCCCCCGGCGACAACCGCAGCATTGCCGGGTATCGAAGCACCGGAATGCTTGGGGACACACTTAGAAAGAATCCTTGAGACAAATGCTGCGGAAAGAAACATGTCTCGGAGACAGATATGCACCAAAAGCAATTGCGCCATGTCGCAGGACGTTGGCGAATCCCGCGCATACCGTGCTCGCTGCCATTTTCTGGTCGATGGCAATGCGGCTTCCCCCATGTCGCCCATGTTTGTATTTAGTTTAGGGATCTTGATGATAGTTTCGTACACACCACAAATAAAGTTATGGGTCAAATTAGTCGCTTTAAACAGTTAACGTGGATATAAAAAGCGTGTCCTCGATCTGAACACGTGACATCGCAGTTGGTGTCGTTTTGGCTTCAACTTTCAACAGCAAGTGATCTGGGCACGGCGCAAGCGCAACGCCGATTTACGCTGGAAGCTAGAGCCGATTTTCTTTCGTTGTTTTTGTTTGACCGGAGAAAATCTGGCATCGACGCATGGCGCCACTATTGTTTTGGTTTGACGGGACCCGAGAAGCTTCGCATAGAGCTTCGCAGTTTGCGAGCACGTAGCGAAGACGCGACCGGAGAAGTGACCCTGTGATGTTCCCGGAAGACGGAAAGTATCAGTCGTAATCGTCGTGTGTGCTTTGAAAGCGAAGGGAGTAACAGGGTCCACAAGTGCGCTACCACAAGCCAAGGTTCATGACAGCGCTGCGTTGACTTGGGCGATCTCGTTCTGTTTGGGGCAACACGGTGATGTGAGAAAGAGCCCGTTCGTGGTGTGTGGTCCGGTGCTTGGAGGTAGAAACCCACACTAACACGGACCTCAAATTCGTTGTTGTGGAGTAGAGGTTCAAAAGAGTCAGTCCCGTCGTCGTCAGCTGTTCCGGTCCAGCTAGTCCGGGAGGACGCAGGGAGCGTTTTTAAAAGTAAATCTTCCTTCGTTCCGTTTCAAAATGTGGAAGATTCCCGACGCACACCGTGAGTAAAAGGCTGCGGCGTTTTCGACAAAAATATGTCGTTTTAATTGAACAATTAACTTCGGATCGTTCTGCTAAATCTGCCGTTCTTATGCTTCGTGTTGTTGGACTGCATTTGCACAGCGACGTGTTTGCACAGCGACGCACACCGCTCGAGTAGATGATTCGGTCCTGCAAACGACCGGTTATGCAGAATTTCAGGGAAACTTAAGACACCAACGACATTTTCCTGTAAATCTCGTGTGACTCGTGTGAGTTTGTTGCGCGCATAATGGGGTGTGAATAAATTAGGGCAAGATTTCCTACCTGCCCGCAGATGCATGAACTGAGACCATTTTTTACGTTGAGAACATAGTGCTTTTTCTCTGCTTTGGGAAGAGGCGTTGGTGCATTTATTATGGTACAATCTTTGAGAGTTGAGATATTGGGAGAGCGACTAGCTTTCCCGACTTTGTCTCTTTTCTCTCTGTCACCGCCCAAAGTTTCAAGTTGCAGTTTCAGTAGACATACCTACTAGCAGGTACAAAATACTCTAAAGCATGTGAAAGACTGGGAAGTCAGGACGGTGCGGACTCCGTGTTTTGCGCTTTTCGCTAGGTGACTGAATAAATGCTTTTGCGAGGTATGCGGAATATGCAAACGATTTTGTTTTGCCCGTCGTTTGCGTCTCCAGCAAAACGAATAATATGATCTACAAAGGAACAATCACAAGCCAAGATTTACGATAACAGTGCGTTCGCTTCGGTGGTCCGTGTAGTTGCATTATACCCTGCTCTCAGCAACACCGTGTCATGACGAAGAGCTGGAACGGTCACGGTTTGTGCTGGGCTACCGGTTGACAAAACCCGCATCGCCCGCATCGGCACCGAGTGCGCTTAGGCTGTTGATGCTCAAGCCTTTCATCCGCGGCTTGTCGCCAGCTGACCCTGCTGCTCGACGGTGAAGAAGCGGCGAAAGTGATCTCTGAAGTAAATGTAAATCCTTGTTCATCCAGTTGTCCGGTGTCAAAGTGTGGAAGATGTACAACGTGTACTGAGGGCGAGAACTACGAGTGGTTTGCCTTGCTTTTATAACCAAAACCAGAGCAGCCAGATAACTGCCTTGCGTGCTCCAAAATGACAGAAACAATAAGTTTCAACAGGTCGAGCACGTCACCGCGGATGTAGGCGAGACGGTGCACACTATTTGAACGCTTGCAGTACCCACGAGTCTACCAGAAAAACGAGAACAGAGAAGGAGCTCGCGATTCAGCGTAATGCAGTGCCACGGGCCCGTGAATTTTCAATGTTAGGAGTAATGGTGGTATAAAAAAAAAAACAAAAAAAACGCATCAGCGCCACATTAGTGATGACAAATAACACCGGTCACAAACTCCCAAGCTCTACAGCTCCACTCGACACCGACACGACATACGACAACAAACTGCATTAAAACGCCCCAAAAGTGAAGGCGTCTGCCCCCGTACGCGTAGTATACTAGCGGAAGTGAAATGTTGGGCGGACGTCCTTCACAAGAATATATAAAAAATGCTTTGCGCAAGGATAATTTTCATTGATTGTTGAATACATAATAATAAAATCCAAAAATTTGTTTTTCTATCTGATTCAAGCTAGTCGTACTGCTCATAACACTGGCCAAGCATGAAAATAACAAAAATATTAACCTTTTCATGGCCGGTTTAAGATTTATTGTTAATACATCGTTGTTTTTCAAAACGGACTAACTTTACAGATTTTGCTTCCACACTTTTTAAATGCAAGCAGTTCTTACATACGGCTGTTCATTGTGCCGTGTTTTGTGTCCTCTTCTATAAATCTGTAATGGTCAGCGACCAAAAAGCTCACCCGCACATGTCAAGCTTTTATACGCCGCGAGGAGGAAAGGATGTTAGTAGGAAGTGTCGGGGCAGTGTCGGTGTTGTGTTTGTGTATGTGTCGGTGCTGTGTCCTACGTGGTACTCGTGTTGTCTGTGAAGTATGTAGGGTTGCTGTCTACTTGTGATAGTTCTCAGCGTTTTAACGGACTCGTGATATTTTTTGTTTTCACTGGCTGCTAGAAATCTCACTAGGTGGCGCAAGTTACCGACCGACTCTAACTAGTTTGCTCGAGATTTATCTATGTAAGTTCGCAATTCGTTTTTCTTTCTAGCGGTTCCGTGTTCCGTCGTAGCTGCCGACGCCACCGACCGCCGACGACGCACGTACGTACTTTTGCACCTGGCTATGTCCGCCGCTTGGAGACTGTTTACTGTGTATAAAATACATCGAACGAGAACAAATGCGTCCTGTGTGCTTTCAATTCGTTTGAAAGGCGCGCGGCTCGCTGGGCTCGTCTCTCGCCTGTTCTCGGCTGCTGGCCGCCATGCTTGATAAGGAACACGCTGTATCGTGTTTCTCGGAAGGCAGACACGATGTAGCGTATTAAGTTTACACGGCACCTCGTGTGTAGGCGAATAACACACATGGCTGCGTGTAAAACGAACACGTTCGACATGTCCGCTATGGGACAACGGTTTACACGTCTGGGCGTGTTATTTTTGTTAACAGTGTACGGCCGAGAGCTTCGCACCCCGCGGGAAGTGGCGAGACTCAAGGATGACAGCGAGCCACCATCTTCAGCATGTCATGCTTTTGTGGTGGAAGTCACTCGGCGCCTGCACGACGCACCCGATTTCGCTTGAGATCACCAAGACACAGGAAGCCATGCCCAGAAGATTTATTACGACCGGCACCGGATGCCTGCAACAATACGTCAAGGGGACCTTGTCCTTCTTGATGCCCACACATTGAGCAATGCGGCCAAAGGAATTACTGCGAAGCTTGCTCCACGGCGCACGGGGCACTTCCGTGTGGTCCATTGGCTGGGTGGTAACGACTTTGTGCTTAAGGACCCAGTTACTGGGCGAAACCAGCACGTGGCTCACGCGGACCAACTGACACCGTACCACGAGCCAGTCCCAGATCTACTCCCGCCTGGACCCTGGTTCACGTCTCAAGAGGGGAAGACCTGTGAGGAGCGTCTGGCGAAGGACTATGCCAGGCGCACGTGCCCCGTAGAGACCAAGATGGCCGCGAGGGGACGAATACGGGATGGGAAAGACGACGACGACAGACCGGGGGGACGGGCAGTTAGGTTCTTGGATGGATGGATGGATGGTAATGGCTATACCCTTTACAACGGGCGGCAGCTTGCGCCACCTAGCCTAATATTTCGACATTCCTTCTTTTTTTTAATTTTAATTTGTATCAATTTTGTTATAAAAGACCCCCCCTCTCTTTTCAAGTGAATTTATTGCTTATTTTACCTGTATTTTGATTTTCTTTATCCTTCCCTAGATCTTTTCCACCAGTCTTCCAATCTCCTCTTAGTTACCGCAATTCTTTCCACATCCATTCGTCCATCTATGCCCGGAAAACCCAGTGCCCCCTCCAAATCCGTAGTCATCGCCCCCAAGAGGGTGTGACGAAGCTCCGTGCACCTTAAATTTACATGTTATATAGTTTCCCTTTCGCGGTTGCATACGTCGCACAAAGTGTCTACTTCCTGGAATTTAGCAATGTACGTTTTCGTTCTTAGCAAACCCGTTCTAGCTTCAAACAGCAAAGAGCTCCCCACTGAATTATCATACAGCTGTTCCTTCTTTATTTCTTGTTTTTGCGCCCTGTATATTGTTAAAGCTGATTTCCCTTGCATTCTCTCTTCCCACAATTTCCTCTCTGTTTCCTTTACTCCCTTTTCTACTGATATGCTCTGATCGGCTCCATCTCGTTGAATGTATTTAAATCTCAGCTTGCGGGTTCGGTTTGTACACTTAGTCTTTAGACTTTTTATATATAGATACTTGTACACTTTTGCTGCCCACCGTGTATCCTCAATTTCAGCTAGTCTTTGTTCAAATTTTACTTTACTGATCGCTTCTCTACTCTCGAAAGATGCCCAACCCATATCCCCCTGTACTCCCTCATTTGGTGCATTCCCATGGGCCCCCAATGCCAACCTACCCACACTCCTTTGCTGTATCTCTAAACCTGCCTGGATTTCTGACCTCATACACAATACCGCATTCCCAAATGACAGCCCTGGCACCATGACTCCCTTCCATACACCCCTAACGACTTCATACCTATTATAGTTCCATAGTGCCCTCTGTTTCATGATAGCCGAATCTCGTTTCCCCTTCTTCATTACAATATCTTCATGGTCTTTTAGATACCGTCTTTCTTCACTTAACCATACTCCCAGATATTTGTATTTTTCTACCTGTTCTATTAATGTGTCCCGTATCTCCAAGGGTTCCCCCTTCTCGTCGTTGAAAACTATTATACCAGGCTTGTCCCTACTAAATTTTAGTCCTAAATTGTCCCCTTCCCTGCTGCAAATCCTAATCAGTTCCTGTAGTGTCTCACGACTTTCTGATATGAGTACAATGCCATCTGCATACATTAACCCTGGCAATACTTGATTTACTTTATGTCCTTCCTCCATGTAAGTCAGGTCAAAACCGAGGTTGCACTGCTCTAGCTTTTTTTCATCTCACTGAGGTATATCATAAAATTGAAAACGATTGAAAACTGATTGAAAATGGATAGGAAAGGTTCTATCCTAACAAGCTATCAAATTCGCGACTTTTGACAATCGGCAAAACTTCCAAGGTCGCCGTCAATCTTTCCGGACGGAATTCCCTCACTTCGCGCCCCCCCCCCCCCCCCCCCCACCCAGAAAAAAAGGTT
Organism: Ixodes persulcatus; assembly: GCA_013358835.2. Classification (NCBI taxonomy): domain Eukaryota; kingdom Metazoa; phylum Arthropoda; class Arachnida; order Ixodida; family Ixodidae; genus Ixodes; species Ixodes persulcatus. Next base: position 6,114 of record JABSTQ010005872.1, on the reverse strand, counting down.
GTTTTTTTCTTTACTATATTTTTAGAACTGTTTGTTTCTTTAATTTTCAGGCGCGGTAGTTTCGCCCATTTCAGCCTTTACAGTTCGAAGGAACGCTTACCCGTTTGCCCGTCTGCTCAAGGCAGCACATTTCGTTGGCGTTGGAAACCCGTGAAACAGTACTGAGTTTTAGTATTGAGTATACGAGCGAACGCAAGCATTCAGTGTTTGTGTTGCGTGTTCTACACTGCGCGTGCACAAAAATGCAATCTTGGATTGGAGCTTGGCGTCGGCGCGCATGCACAGGGTGGATCACGCAACTCTAACACAAACGCACAGCGCTTGCGTTTGCTTCTACACGCAAGACTAAAACTCTCTAATAAGTTACATTCCCATACCGGCTGCAGCACTACATTAGGACAATGAGGAGTGTTCTTTGCATTCGGAAATTACATTTCGCGAGCCATGATCGCGAGCAGTTCCGCCGTGCCCGCTGAGCGGGAGAACCGGGTGACCCTCACTAGAGCGCTTCCCTTTTCCGCCGCGGGAGGGCGAGTGACGAGATGGAGACGCGAATCGATGACCGTGGAGGCATTCCCTTTCAGATTAAGACAGGAGCGACAGTTGACAATTTTTTACTTGTACTAGAAGCGCATCTTAACAGCGATTTTATGCCGTTTGTCAACAAGTTTTTCTTACAAAAGATGGGCATCTTAATCGGGTCGTGTGTGTCCCCTATACTGTGTAACATATCTTACTAACAACATATCCAACGCGTTGCAAGACCCGGATTTTGAGGTTTTAGAGATTTTTTTAATGTGTAGATAATATTTTGAATTGCGGTAATGAACGATTAGGTGAATCCTAATCGATTGATTTGGTGAATCCAGTGTTAAAGGCTTTTGGACGCCAAGAGAAAGGACCGACTTTTACCCCTGAACTCCCTAAGCAGGATAGTATACAGTTTTTAGATTTTAATTTGGAGGTCGCAGAAGGACACACGTGTAGGATATATTCCACACGGTCCCAAAAGGAACCTTTGCAAAATGATTCTGCGCATTGTTCGGTAATTAAAATCGGAATTGTCACGCTATGCCTAGACTCAGGTCTCAGAAAGCCTTGCGCACACCGGATGCAGACAACTTTCAAAAAACAAGTTAATAAACGTTCGTCCGTGGGTTAACCTGACACGGTCGTTACAAATGTGGTAATAGGCATCCTTAAAAAATTACAAGCACATTCCTTTACGGCAAATATGCAAACAGCATTGAGCCAGATGAGGCCTGAGGTGGTACGGTGTGTGCACAAAATGTCGCAGAACCTCAAGAAGGTGGCGAACCGCTTTGGACTACAGCTCGGTTTTTCAACGCTGAGCAAACTTGGCCTTCTCTGCCCTCGTATTACGGGTGGCACCGGCAAGAGGCGAGACTGCATCACAAGGCATGCCATGTCGTATGTTGATTGCGTGACGGGGGTGGTGTTGAAACCCCCCATACGTGTGAAAGGTCCTAAGAGAGGACAGACGGGAAGATGCGCGAATGACCGCTAAGGGAGCATGCGCAAATTTTAAGGACGAATTATGGGGCCTATTTGCATGCACATTTCAGACAATGCAACTGTAAGTCGCTTCGATCCTAGGTTCGATCCCCACGCCTGACCATTTCGATCTGGATGAGCATCGTACCGGCGTTTGGTCGTGTGTCACTACTGCGTTTTACACATCAAAGACCCCGGGTCAGTGGTTGTACCGCAGTGGTTAAATTCCTAATCTACAGCTAAAAGAAAAGTCGGCCGTTGATGCAGACTACGTTCAGGCTGTCTAAACGTACCCACAGCCGAATGGATATGCACACATATGTCTATATATAATTGTGTGTGTGTGTGTGATTCGCTTTTTTTTATAATTAACAATTCTGCGTCTTGGCAAGCTCCAGAGCGTAGTGAATGGAAGCACACCCTGGTCCAAATGCCCACAGAGCACCCACAGAAAATTTGTGTGGGGTCCTAGAGGTCTATATGGGGCACCCATGGGGTTGTTTGGGTGTCCTAAAATCTCTGTGGGGTCAGGCCAGTGGGCCTATGGGACATGTGGGTTACTGTGTGGGGTCCTTTGGGTACCCCACACAGCCTGTAAGGGCTCCTTTGGGTAGCTCACACGGCCTGTGGGAACTCCTTTGGGCAATCCCCACAGCCTGTTGGGGTCTTTAGGTAACCCGCAGAGTCTGTGGGTATAGAACCTTGGCCTTTATGGGACATGTAATAAATTCTGTGGGTTGCTGTAGGTACCCCGCAGCTTGTGGAGATAGAGCCTAGGATCCCATAGGACAAGTACGACATTGTACGGGCTGCTGTAGGGATGCCACTCGCTAGGGAAGCGCGCTGTGTTGCTACACGGGACATGTGTGAGGCTTATGGAAAGTCCGTGGACGTGCGCCTCAAGATATATTCTACAAGTCATGCATTATATAACTTTTTTCTAAGTCTTTTTTTTTTTAATTACATCGCTCACTGCTACATGAAATAGCGAGGGGAAATGTTGGCGTTGATAAATCCTTCGTAAATGGCTGCCGACGCTGGCGTATTTGATCCCAGCGCGCCAAGGCTGGCGTGTTTTATTGCGAAAACGAAAGAAAAAACAATGCGGTGAGGAAAACACATTCAGGATATTGAGAATCTGAACACGAACGCCACAAGAAATAAATTTTACAACGCCGAACGATACTTTTTCAGGATTCTATTTCAGGCAGGAATCGACTGTCTTCTGTGGTAGTTATGATCATCTAGCAGAAATATTTCAAATGTTGACATAGCCAGACGATCCGTCCCCCGATAGCTTATGTTATATGACATACCGCACCAGAGGAACGGGAATAAAAAACTTTTTTGGACTGGCGCTTTCTATTTTCACATTCTGCGCGATTTTTACCCTAAAGTAGGGGGCCGGCGACTGCAAAGAACATAGCAAATATGTCAAACAATAAAAACAAACAAAAACTTTAAAAACAAAAACATTTTACAAAAAACTTAACTCTTCCGGGACTCGAACCACCGACCACACGATCAGCAGCAGCGCGAGCTAACAAAGTAGGCGAATTCTGGAACGGGAAGGGGTCCTTTTTTAGAAAATTATATGTTGGCTAAATTTGTTTGAATTCATTTTTTGGTTAGTCTCATACTTATTTTTTGCTACCTGTACAGGATCGTATTTTTAATATTGTGGCATTGTTGACATGCTCAATAATTTATTGTTGCTATGTCTCCTAATAGTTTTTTTTAATGCGCTTTGCTGATCGTTTCATTGCAAGCGTGTTGAGGATACGCGAACGTAGCCTCCGTAAAGTCGCTAGGCATCCATAATAGCCAACAAATCCAATCCAATCTACACCTTTTTTCTTGCGCGTTTCGCTGGTCATGTTTGCCGTGTGTTATTATATCTCTGTTTTAGGGTAAATTTGCCGAATAGTCGTGATGCGTGGAGTTCACCTTAGTTTCAAATGTGTCTGAAAAAGAAGCAAGCGACTGTGAGCCGTGGAACTACGTCGAATCTGCTCAACAGCGAAGATCGTGGCACGGTCGTTCCAAAGTAAGTTCCTTTCGTTGTTCGTTAGGGCTAGATTATTCTTTCCTCCGTTCAAAATGCTTGTTATTTTCTCGAGATCACTCGCTTTTACCATTATTACTAATTGTGCTCGAATGGTGTTAGCAGTCTATCCTTGCGCTAATTATCGGTCACAGATGAGCGCTTACGCTGCGTACTCTCCAGGTCCATCAAAAGCGGCGGAAATTTTTGGCACATGGGGACGGGCGGGCAGGCGGGTGGGCGGACACGCAGGCAGGCAGGCAAAGGCGGAAAAGGAAGGAAGGAAGGGTGGGGGGTGATTGCCTCCCTCCACCGTATTGTTTACTGGTAAACTAGAATATCTGGAAGAGCGCGGTGCCCCTCCATCGCCGAAGCTCTAGGTTTGACACTACGGGGGGATTCTGTGTGCGTATTTGCGTCTGGAGAGCTGGGCCAGGCAAAAGGCAGCGATTGATTGATCGAGCAGGCCCGTAGCTTCCGCCGCCCAGTCGTCTGCAAGGGACTTCATTTTCGCGATTCGAAATCAGAAAAGAATTGCCAAAAATTGGTGCCGCGGTCAATTCACCCCATGGTGATTAATGCATAGCATACCGCTCCCGATCGTAAAAATGTGTGCCCGCGAAATAATTTTTGACGCCGCTTCTGGGCTTCTGGGGTGATTTACAAGCATGTCCTTAATTTAGGTAGTGTCTCGCTAGTTTAGGGGAGGTATATTTTGTTCAGTGTAAGTATATATTGTTCATACCTCACCCAATTTCTGTCTTTTTTTTTTTCCTTTGGTACTGCCTTTAGCGAATGGTGTAGGTTGTAATTGTTTTTGGTTGTTGCATGATTGTAGTAAGGTGTTGAGCTGGTACTAATTGAACAACTTGAAAAATAGTTCCAAAAAATTTAAGGAGACAAGGAGAATAACACACAGACCACATGCAAGCGCAGACTGTCAACTCGCATAAACAGAGAAGGAGGAAATAAAGAATGGGCGGAAGGAGCTCGAGCAGAGGCCCAAGTGGAACGCGCTGATTCACCCATTAGCAAGAGCAGATTTTAAAAGCATAATCTCCTCGTCAGTTAAGATAACAGATGGATGGCTAATACATCAAAACAGCTCAATCTCTCCGTAAAATTCACGATGGACTGTCAGCTATCTATGCACTGTTTACACTGCTCGTGTATGTCGCCCTTAGAAAAGACGTGAATAATTAGCATATACATAAAAAAGAAACATACAAGAGGATTTTTCTAGGCCTTTATTATTTGTAGTATGGGCAACCAATGTGTCCGCACATTTTTCTGTTATCTGAGCTACCAATGAAATTGTATTTAGTCTTGTGCATAGGGGTGAATTAGCAAGTTCCACTTGGACCTGTCTGAACTTTTGCTAAAGCTCCTTCCGCATTCTTTATTTTTTTTCTTCTCTAATTTATGTGACTCTGGAGTCTGCACTTGTATGTAGTGTATGTATTCCTCCCCGTTATTCCTTGTTTTTTGTGTACTATTTCTTAAGATGTTCAATTAGAATGAACTCACCGCTTTACTACATGGAATGGCTGTTGTTAATTCTAGAGTGTGTAAACAATCTACCTGACATCTTTGCCTCGCACCCCGGTTTCTGAAGCTCAGTTCTCCGGCACCATGACAGAACAGCACACGACAAAACAGCACGTGACAAAACAGCACGGTCAAAACAGCACGCGTCAAAAAAGCACAGCGTCAAAACAGCACGACGACAAAACAGCACGCGTCAAAATAGCACGCGGCAAAACAGCACAGCGTCAAAACGGCACAGCGACCGAAGAGCACGTGCCAAAACAGCACGGCGTCAAAACAGCACAGCGTCAGAACAGCACAGCGTCAAAACAGGACATTTACAATAGAGCTAGGGTTTGGCGTTTTTGGTTTTAATTATTTTGAAATTCGGCGTACATTTCTCGGTTTTTATCTCAAGCAGTTTTCGGTTTATTGCTGAGTATATTTGTAGACTCATAAACTTTTCAGTTCTTTTCGGTGTATTGACGAAAACCAGTATGCTGACGAAAATGCACTATTAAGGCGTTTGTTTAAAATGAATAGTGAGTAAACCCGGTACTGGATTTCTTATTTGTTGCTGTCTGTGGCAGCCGACGCGAACTGTTCTGCAAGACGCACTGGGGCCCTATCGTGATCTGACATTATCGTCGTGGGCTCGTATTTGTACACAGGACGAACATGAGCTTTACTACCACTTCGGTCGGAGAGGCAAATATCAAAATCCAAACATTTGCAAGCATTGTACTCAGTGCGTCTTTGCCCCATTTTCACGACTGCGAAAGGTGGTTAATTCGTGCAGTCTAAGAAACGACAAAAATCAATCGTATTTACGCCATCCTCTAGTAGACGGAAGCTAGGTTGTTCAAAATGTGCGGCATTTGCGGATGCCCTTTAATTTTGTTGTTCAGTTCACGATTAAACTTTCTTCTTCGAACAAAGAATTCGGCACACAAATCCCTATCAGGTGAAAAACCTACATTTCGTCCTGAAGACCATTGCGTCGGTTCAACCTTTGTTGAAAGTTGAAA